>JARBWK010000008.1:71038674-71208893 GCA_030556195.1 Anolis apletophallus | reverse complement strand
TCCACCTTAGGGCGTACAGTCCCAAGCTGCATGGGCCCGGCTCATCCAAAGGCTGAGTAGCGGGGGCAAACTGTCGGGGCAAGAACTGGCCGGCCCCCCGACTCTTTCCTCGCCGCTGGCTTCTCCACAGCACCTTTATCCCAACGCCTCCGGGTCTGCAATCCCGCTTCCACGCGTAGGCTCAGGGTGATTGCCGCCTCCAGGTCCGCAGGACGGCCATGTCCTCTCAACATCTCCTGTTGCATCTCTGATGACAACCCCTTGATGTACTGGTAACGTAGGGCAGAGGGGTTCCAATCCACCTGGGCAGCCAGCACACGAAAACGGGAAATATACTGGGACAGGGACATGTCCCTCATCGAGAGCCGGTCCAAATCTCGCTCGGCTAACTCCGCATTCACTGGGGCTCCCCAAGTCGCCTTGATGGCGTTCAAAAAGTCTCTCAACGTGGCCACCTGGGGGGATCTGGCCCGGAGCAACGTAGTCGCCCACGCTGAGGCTGTTCCTTCCAACAGGTTGTAGACAAAACCCACTTGGGCCCGATCGTTGGCAAACTCATTGGGCCGCAGCTCCAGGTACATTTCCACTTGGCCGATAAACACCTCGACTTGAGCCGGATTGCCTCCGAATCGTGCAGGCACAGACACCCCCGGGTGCCGTCCGGCCCGGGTCCGTAACTCCCCCAGTTCCTGCTGCATCTCAGCCACTTGAGCATCTGATGACCAAGTCATGGCGGCCACGTTCGTCGGGCGCTTCTTGCGGCGTCCCGTGTTGTGAGAAAGGGGTTCTTGGAGTTCTTCGGCCAACTGTCACGATGCAAGGACTCGGCCGGCCCCTTAATCACACACACAGAGACGAGCTGAAGGCTAACTACTTTATTGAATATATAGAAACAGTTCAAAAGGATTATTGTCCATAAAAATAGCAAAAGCAATCCAATGGCTGTAAGCAATCAATTGTCCAAAAGCAGCTTGATTATTAATCCAAAAGCTTGGTAAGACTCCGCGCAGCAGTGCGGATTCAGGATACAAACAAGGTACAAGGAACAAGGCAAGACTTGATGACCACTAGCCAGCTTAGCTCCGTGGTCCCACTTCGCTACACATCTACTCAGAAGAGACGTGGCCGAATAACTGGGGAACCGTTCCCACGGCTCCCATACTTAATCTTTTTCGGCCGAGGTCCCTTCGCTCTAGGCCTTGTCGTCTCCAATCTCTATTGTTGGACCTTGGCCGGTCTAGGCTGTGGTACCATCCCTTCTGCTGGCCTCGATGCTCCGTCTCCTATCAAATGTTCGGCCTTGCCTCCCAGCACCTGGGTCACTATCTACATGAGAACTTTCCTCCCTAGAATCTTCCCAGCCGCTTTCTTCCATGTTTTCACTCGCAAGCTCCTGCGAGCCCCTCCCATTCAGCTGTTCATAACTTTCACTATCACTGCTATCTAATTGCACCTGGTGATCATCTATGTCTTCATAGGGGTCAGGCCAACCTTCATCCCAAGCCAAGCTTTCGGTGGGAGAAGGGACCCCAGCGATGGGAAAGTCTCCTTCATCTAATACTTCCAAATCCTCTTCAGAATCTATCTCTGCTGGTGCAGGTCCTAATGCTAATGGAATCCCCGGTCCTGTTCCCTGCCCCCCAGGCACGAATGAGAATTGCTGTGCTACATAACTGTAAGAACTGACCATGGAACAACAGACTGGTTCAAGATTGGAAAAGGAGTACGGCAGGGTTGTATACTCTCACCCAACCTATTCAACTTTTATGCAGAACACATCATGAGATGTGCGAGGTTTGACGAATTCAAGGCTGGGGCTAAAATTGCTGGAAGAAACATTAACAACCTGAGATATGCAGATGATACCACTTTGATGGCCAAAAGCAAGGAGGATCTAAGGAGCCTTCTATCCAAGGTGAAAGAAGAAAGTGCAAAAGCTGGGTTGCAATTAAACATTTAAAAAAACCAAGATTCTGGCAACCAGACTGATTGATAACTGGCAAATAGAGGGAGAAAACATGGAGGTAGTGACAGACTTTGTATTTCTAGGTGCAAAGATTACTGCAGATGCAGACTGCAGCCAGGAAATCAGAAGACGCTTTCTTCTTGGGAGAAGAGCAATGACCAATCTCGATAAAATAGTGTAGAGAAATCACACTGGCAATGAAGATCTGCATAGTTAAAACAATGGTATTCCCTGTAGTGGATGGATGTGAGAACTGAACCATAAGGAAGGCTGAGCAAAGGAAGATAGATGCTTTTGAACTGTGGTATTGGAGGAAAATTCTGAGAGTGCCTTGAACCACGAGAAGATCCAACCAGTCCATACTTGAGGAAATAAAGCCTGACTGCTCACTGGAGGGAAGGATATTAGAGGCAAAGATGAAATACTTTGGCCACATAATGAGAAGAGAGGAAAACTTAGAGAAGACAATGATGCTGGGGAAAATGAAAGAAAAAAGGAAGAGGGGCCGACCAAGGGCAAGATGGATGGATGGTATCCTTGAAGAGACTGGATTTACTCTGAAGGAGCTGGGGGTGGTGACGGCCAACAGGGAGCTTTAGCATGGAATGGTTCATGAGGTCACAAAGAGTCTGAAACGACTGAACGAATAAACAACAGATTGGGCCAGGAAATATTATATTGATAGAGAATACTGGCCATGATGTGTACAAGCTCTAACATTCTAAAATAGACCCCTTCATCTGATTATCGAATTATATAAAAATATTCAGGCTGCAATTCTATCCTCACGTGCTACTGAATGCAATGAAACTTATTCCTAAATAGATACATAAAGGATTGAGCTGTTAATAATTTCAATTGAGTTTCTTCCATAAATACATGTTGCGGTTTATTTTCTGAAGACTCTTATTTGGTTTCTATTTTCTTTCTTATAATTGAAACTAATTTTCCTGCTGTTAGACAAACCACCTGGAATGGAATTAATATTTCCAAGAGGTAATTATGAAATTAAAATAAAAACCAGATACTTATTGCCTTAATTACTACATCTTCATAAGCTGTGAAGGTAGATAATGCTCACATATTTGCATGCAAGAAAAACGTAATTTTCTAATCTTCTTCCTTATCTTATTCCAGACAAAGGGCTGCTTTGTGATATCAGTGGGCAAAGTACCTTTTGATTAACTATCTCTCAATGTTTAGTCAATGATAACACTCTGTCATAACTCAGTGAAAATCCGAAGACTAGATTGAAGTATAGTGTAGATATAAACTGAATCTTAGAACAAATTTCTTGACATAAGAGCAATTCACCAATGGAAACAATCACCTAGAACAGAGGTTCTCAAAGTGTACTCCACTGAGCCCTTGGGGCTCTGCAAAGCGTACTGAGGGACTCCGTGATTCATGACTATTCCTTTGTCCTCGTCCTCTTCCCCTCCAAGTTTTCCCTGCTTTTTCCTGGTCCTCCCCCCACTTCCCCTACTGAGAAAAGCATCCCCCCCACCTCCCTTGATGCCAAAAGCCTTTTCCCCTCGCCTTCCGTGATTCCAAAACCCTATTTCCCTCCTACCACTCAGGGCATTCCTTTCCTGCTGTAGCACAGCAGTTCTCGTTCGTGCCTGGAGGGCAAGGAATAGGTCCTGGGGTTCCTTTAGCATTAGGGCCTGCAGCAGCAGAGGTGGATTCGGAGGATGAGCTAGATGACTGGGGTGAAGCGCAGGGCCCTTCGGATGGGCCGCAGTCTCCCACAGAGAGCTTGGCATGGGATGAAATGTGCTTTGGGCCCAGCTTAGATTCTGATCACCAGGTGGAGATGGGAAGCAGCGAAGGGAGTTATGAGCACCCGGGGAGGAATTCCCAGGAGCCCGAGAATGTAAACATGGACGAATCCGAGTGGGAAAGTGCCAGGGAGGAAAGTTCTCAGGAAGATAGCGACACAGCTGCGGAGAGGCAAGGTCGCTCCTTCGATAGGGAGACGAGACATCGAGTCTAGCAGGAGGGCTTGGTCGAGGGTCCTAGACCGACCGAGGTCCGTGAGCAGAGATTGGAGACGAAGGAGCCTAGAGCGTCGCGGACCTCAGCCGACGGATTAAGTATAGGGTCCGTGGGAACGCATCCTCAGTTCTCCGGCCACGTCTCCCTGAATAGGCGTGAAGCGGAGTGGGACCACAAGCCAGCAGTGGTCATCAAGCCTTGCCTTGCATTTGCCTTGTTTCTTGAGCCGCAGCGGTTTGCGGAACCTTGCCCTGTTTCCTGATTCGCATTGGATTGCGGAACCTTGCCCTGTTTCCTGATTCGCATTGAATTGCGGAGCCTTGCCACGCTTCCAGCTTATTTGCTACGTTACTTTGGACTACTTGCTTATTACCTTTTGGACACTTGCATATTATTGGACTATTTACTCTTTGGAACTGTTTTTATACTCAACAAAGTAGTTAGCCTTCAGTGCCCCCATACAAACACGCTGCGGGCTTTCCTAGACGCGATCAGGGCGACCTGGGGGGCTCCCGTCAATGAAGAGCTCGCCGAGAGGGATTTGGCCCGGCTGACGAGCAAGGATCTATCCCTGTCCCAGTACATCTCCCGTTTTCGAGTCCTGGCTTCCCAGACACAGTGGGGTCTACCGGCGTAGCGGTATCCCGACATAGCCGGACTGTCTACGGAACTGCAACAGGACATGTTAAATCTCCCCCGGCCCGCGGATCTGAGGCCGCCATCACCTTGAGCCTTCAGATGGAAGCAGGACTGCAGACCAGGAGGCGGTGGGACAAGGGCGTGATGGAGAAACCGGTGGCACGGAAGGAAGGGGCTGGACAGTTTCAACCCGGCAATTGCCAGTGCCGGCCGGCCTGGATGACCCGGAACCCATGCAGTTGGGAACAGTTCGGCCCAAAGTGGACCAGGCGGAGAAGGCTCGGCGTCAGCGCCTCAACTTATGCTGGTACTGTGGGGGGGCTGGACATTTTTCTAAGGAGTGCCCCCAGAAACCGCGTGGAAAGACTCCCGGCCTCTGCCGCCCCTGAGGGGCCCCCCGAGGCCGAAGAGGCCCTTCAGGCGACGGGGGAAGGGACCGGCTGGGTGTAAGAGGGTTCGCCACACGGCCGATGTCGCTAACCTCCCCCTGAACCCAAGACTGGACAATTGTTCCTTGTAATGGTCAGTTTGTGGTCGCCCGAGAAGGACCGATGATGGTCCATGCCATGATTGACTCGGGAGCGACCAACAATTTCATCGATGCAGACTATGCCAAGTCTGCCGGATTAAAATTTCTTGATCTCCAAGAGCCCAAGGGCGTCCAAACCATCGATGGGAGAGTCCTGAAAACGGGGGCTGTAACTCAGTATACAGCTCCTACCAGGATGTGGACTAGTTCCCATAAAGAGGACATTTCTTTCTTGTGACCAAGCTCCCAGATTTCCCCATTGTCCTGGGCATTGTGTGGCTCGCGCTCCATGACCCCCAGATCTCCTGGGCTAAGAGACAGCTAATTTTTTCTTCGGACCATTGCCAGGGCCACTGCATGACGGCTCGGGCGTGCCTGGCCCAAGAAGTGGAGAATGTGGCCACCCTGCCCAAGAAGTATGCCGGATTTTGGGATGTCTTCAGTGAGAAGGAGGCGGAACGCTTGCCTCCCCACCGGCCCTATGACTGTGCCATTGAATTGCAGCCGGGAGCCCCAATCCCGCGGGGGAGACTCTACCCTCTCTCGGAACCAGAGCAACAGGCTCTCCGAGATTTCCTGGATGAGAATCTGCGGAAGGGGTTCATTCGGCCCTCCCAATCCCCGGCCGGGGCTCCGATTCTTTTCGTCAAGAAGAAATCGGGGGAGTTGCGACTTTGCAATGACTACAGGGAACTCAACAAGATCACGATCCGAATCGCTATCCCCTGCCCCTGATCCCCGAGCTCTTGAGCGGATGCGGGAGCTAAGGTGTTCACGAAACTGGACCTGAGGGGCGCTTACAACCTTGTCCGGATTCGCCACGGCGCTGAATGGAAGACGGCCTTCCCGACCACGCGGGGCAGCTACCAATACCTGGTGATGGGATTCGGTTTGTGCAACGCCCTGCCTGTTTTCAACATTTCATGAATGACATTTTCCGAGACCTTTTGGACCGCTATCTGGCGGTCTACTTAGACGACCTGCTGATCTTTTCTCCGGATCAGGCGACCCATGATCGCCATGTCAAGGAAGTGCTCCAGAGACTGAGGGCCCACGGGCTCTATGCTAAGCTGGAGAAATGTGCTTTTGACTTGCGTGAGGTGGACTTTCTGGGCTACCGTATCTCACCAACGGGCATTGCCATGGATGACACCAAGGTCCAAGCCGTGGTCGACTGGGCGGCCCCTGCTAGCAAAAAAGACATTCAAAGATTCCTGGGCTTTGCCAACTACTACAGAAAGTTCATTCCTGACTTTGCCAAGTGGGCTGATCCGATCACCCAGTGTTTGCGGGGAAAGGTGCCGTTCCGGTGGACTCCGGAGGCGGATGTGGGGTTCCGCAAGTTGAAGCAGCTGTTCACCACTCAGCCGCTTTTGCAGCACCCCAACCCCCGCACCCCTTTCATCGTCCAGGCCGATGCTTCGGATGTGGCGGTGGGAGCGATCCTGCTGCAGCCTCAGGGGACGGACTTGTTGCCCTGTGCCTACTATTCCCGGCAGCTGACGGCTCCGGAAAAGAACTACACCATTTGGGAGAAGGAACTGTTGGCCATCAAGGTGGCTTTCGAGGTCTGGAGACACCTGCTTGAAGGGGCCAAGTTCCGGTCTGGCCATGGCGGTGAGGGCTGCGTTCTGAGAGGGCTCCAGAGGGCCCACCTTGGATACGAGGCCAGGAAGGGATTGAGTGAAGATACACTCACCTGAGTTCTGGAAAGTGAACTCTAAGGTCCAGGGCCAAGAAATAGCCCCGGTAGCTGAGCCCCGGTCCCCTCAAGGAGCCGGGCAAGGCCATCGGTGGCAGAAGAGGCCCGGAGGGATCCCTTCCCAGAGCACGATCTGCTGCGGCAGATCACCACCTCCCGCCCGCCAGCCCGCACAGGGGAGAAAAGTAACAGATGAAGGAAAAGCAACTAAACCCGGGAGACGAGGGAAGCTTGAAATAATTGAGACGGAGCGCGACCCCACACAGAACGGGGGGACAGACTGCGACCAAACCGCAGGCGAAATCAGGAGGCACGAGAGAGGGGGAAAAAAGAAGAAGACACCCAAGATCGCAAACAGGGTGAGAGGGCGATACCCAGAAGAGAAGCCGGGGTCCCCTTTCCGCTGCGAGGCTTGAAAATGGCTGTAGAAGATCGAGGGGAGAGATAAGAAGGAGCCCGGCGCTGGGAGGACGGAAGTGAGGACACAGCATACCAATCAGTAAGAGGGAGAAGGGAGGAGGAGGGAGGAGAGCCCCCGTCAGAGACCGGAAGGTGTAAGGCTGGAAAGGAAGTGACGGGCAGCGCAAGATCCCAAGAGCTAGTAATAAAAGTAATTGTAGAACCCCTCCACCACAGCCCAGAGCGAAGGTTTCCGAGAAACTTCCGAGAAGCTGCCGCGAAACGACGGAAAGCGCCCTTAAGCGCACGCAGGGACGTCAGAGGCGTCATAGAGGTACGAAACTGCCAAAAGTCTAGAGAACCGAATCCGGTGCGCCCGATAGGCCTTCAGAGAGGAATAATTGGAATAACAGCAAAATAAAAAAAAAAAAAAATTATCAACAGGAGAAGGGAAGAGACAACGGGTAAGGGAAGAAGCCCCCACCCCCCACCCCACCCAATGAGCTTGACAGTGATGTCCACCAGAACCAGAATGGAGAAGAAATGTGAAATCCCAAGAAGGCTCTCCAATGCATCAGAGCCTGGATTCAAGGAGCTGATGGCAGAAATGATGGGAATCAAAAAAATGCTTAAGGGAGGAGAGGAAGATAGAAAGAAAATGAAAGAAGAAATCAAAGAATCCCGGAAAGACCTCAAATCCGAGCTGAAGGAGATGAAATCAGAATTGAAAGGAGATCTTACTGATATGAAAGAAGAGATGGCAAATATGAACAGTGGTCTGACAGTTATGAAGGAGGAGATGGAAAACCTCAAGAAAGAGAACACCGAGCTTAAAAATAATCAAAAAGCAATGGCTGGTAAAGTGGAAGACCTAGAAAACCAAATCTGCTCCTATCAGGAAAAACAGTTAAAAATGGACCTCGAAGCGAAGGAGCATCAACTCCGCTTTAGAGGGGTGGATGAAGAGGAGGGGGAACGGCTAAAGGAAATCATTATCGCTATTTCGGCCAAGATCTTAAATGCCCCGATCGTGACACCTGCATGGAAAAAGTGGGTTGGACTGGGTGGCCCCTGCAGTCTTCCACTGAAATACTGTTAAATTTATGTGGTGTAATTTGTTCTTCTTTTTAAACACTGTATTGTTCTCTCTTTCCTTTTTTCACTATAGAAGAGATCTGTGCAGTATGCATAGGAATTTGATCATGCTTTTTGCAATTAGTTCACACAAACACTTTCCAACCATCTCCCATTGGCCCGGCCCACCTGTGCAATTTTAAAACACACTGCATCAAGAAGTTTCCCCGTGCCTGATATATACATTATAATGTACAATATAATATATAAACATTTCTTGGGGCTTCACAAGAAACTTTTGCTTCAAAAAGGTACCCATGGGTAAAAAAAGGTTTTGAGAACCCCTGACCTAGAAGGTCAATAGAATCCCTTCTATGAATATATTCAAAAAAAGAGGCTGGACAGCTAATTGCTCGTTAAAACAGACTAAAGTTATCATGGGTCCTATCCTGGGTTTGAAGCTGTGTCAACCAGTCTTGGATGGGGTTACACTCCATCCTGAAAGACTGTGCTTCTGAATCTACTACTCCAAATGACGTCCCAGACAAATGCAATGGCTAGGAGTGCTTACTATCAGCTTAGGCTGATATGCCATCTGTATCCCTTCTTTAGAGCTGGAAAATCTAAATAAGTTAGTGCACACACTGGCACCTTGAGGCTGGACTTCTACAGTGAGCTATACAGTGAGCTATCACTGCACCAAATTTGGAAACTTCATTTTAAGGACTCAACAGGATGAATTGTTTTTAATGTGCTTTTAACCATGTCAACCCGCATGGAGAGGTAGTTGAGAAAAAAACTATTATTATTGCTGTTATTATTCATCAGCCCATGCCATTAAGAGTAAAGCAACTAGCTGCCACTGCTAGTCAGGAAAGCTGCATATGAAGGTAAAAACATTTTGCTATACGTAAAAAAGCAGGGACAGACTGATGGGAAAATGAAATGGAATATAGGCAAAGATTATAGACTGAATCTAAACTGTTCCTCTCGCCATTTCTAGGTGAGGGAGGCAATCCTAAAGGATTCATGACATCTCATGGTGAGAGACTCTGTAACATCAGCTCTTCAAACGTGGAGAATGGCATAGTATGTGCTGTGGCTTACCTTATCAAGAGACACAAAATACAAGCAATTTAGTACAAGCATGCTAAAGTTGCTTCCTCTAAAAATTTAGAACTTTTAAGTCAACTTTATATGAACTTTGAGTATCTTGATAACTCAGATCAAGATACTCCTTTGTGTGTATAAAATGAGACATTGAAAGAAACTGGTCACTCAGAAAGAGAGAGTGCGTGCATGGGGATCACATCTTTTAAAATTAACTCCAAAGATAGTTTGATAATACAAAATCTAAAGAAGGCATTCAGGATGAAACAGAATAAGACCATGAGGACCAGGGACAACAACACATAGAAATAAAGAATGTAAGGTTAAATGGATGCAGAATTTTGGCTATAACATAGAACTAGAGAAATGGGAAAATCTAGCAGAAGGGACTAAAATTTACATTATCAAATAATACCTATAAATGATGTTTAGATGGCATTTAGCCTCCCCAAAATAACAAAAATCCACAAAGGTGCAAACAATGAGTGTTGGAAATGTGAAGTTCATGAAGACTCCTACTACCAGATGTGGTGGACCTGTAAAAAGACCAGAAAAATTCTGGAGACAAATTCATGGGTGTAATCCAAGATAAAAACAACTTCAAGCCAGAATTTATATTACTGGGGCTAAAGGACCATCAAAGAAAAAAGAAAAAATGAGATAATATGCAAGATAGGTTAATAGCAACAATACTATATGCTCAACAGTAGAAGACAGAGATGCCAAGACTAGAAAGTAAAGATGTCAGAAATACAGTAATAAAAATTGCCAAGTTTACAATGCTGTTGAGGGATAAGCCATTGGACATATTGTTAGTTTTATCAATATATATCTGGGGGAAAGGGAAATACTTTATGTATAGGTTAGGAAATATAAACTGTTGTGATGTGTATTTGTTAATGTTAAGATAAGCAGAAGTAAACAATCTGTTGGCTATAAGAAGAATATTAAATTATAAAGAAATCTAAAAGTGAAGCAAGAAATCTACTTTTAAAAACAATTAGAGATGTCAGTTGTGTAGTTTGATATGCGCCACAGCTGACTCCCAGCCAGCTGTGGCGCAGCTGGCTGAGAGTCAGCTGCATAAGATCTCTACTGAGCAGAAAGTCATGAGTTCGAAGCCTGCCCGGGTCAGAGTGAGCTCTCAACCAAATTGTGTAGCTCGTTTATTTATTTATTTATTTCCGGCATTTTACCCCGCTCTTCTCAACCCCCGAGGGGGGACTCAGAGCGGCTTCCAAAAAGGCACAATTCGATGCCAACACAGTAAAACACATAAAACACAGTATAAAACCCCCCAAAACATTACACATTAAAATACAATTACATCAACATATCATACACATTCATTTAAGTTTTTTTTAAATGTGCTGCCTTGTGCTAGTGTGCAAACGCCTGGTCCCATAGCCATAGTCGTTGTCGACCTTTGCCACCCGAAAGACAGTTGCATCTGTCAAGTAGGAAAATATAGGTACCACTTTGTGGGGAGGCTAATTTAACTGATTTCGAGGCCATAAAATCTTCCGGAAGTACGCAAAAACAATGAAGGAATGTGACAGCTCCCCCTGGTGGCCAGAAGCTGGAATGTCGAATTGCCTCTGAGTGTCTGTCTATATGTGTTGTGTGTCTATGGCATTGAATGTTTGCCTGTATATGTACATTGTAATCTGCCCTGAGTCCCCTGCGGGGTGAGAAGGGCGGAATATAAATGATGCAAATAAATAAATAAATAAATAAATGATGTTTCAGTATCTCTATGTTTATGTATGCATAAGTATTGTTGTTTTTCCTGTTTGTGTTTCTTTGTTTTAAAATTACTTTTTTAAGTGTAAGAGCAGCACTGCCACATGGAGCATTACAACCCATGTCACGCGCTACAATTATTCTGAGCCACCCTTTTAAAGAAACAGAGCCATAAAACACGGCATATCCTAAAAACACTACAGAAAATAATATGAATCAAGAAAGATGACAAGATAAGGTCCACTGCCAAAAATTTTTTTCAAGATTGTAAGTGTTAATGCATCCTTGCCATATCATAATTTACGTCTGTTTTTATCAGGCTTTAATTGTTCATCAATATTTGTGTTTATAGTCATTATTAACATTACAGCAAGCATCCAGACTTTATGGTGGTGAACTTATGCTTTACCTAACCATTTTGAAAGGATATGAAATACTGAGATTAAACAAAGGAAATATTTAGCAGGAAAGTGCAATATGGAAAGAGAGAATATCCTATAATTTATTTTTCACATAACACATAGATCACAAATGAAAGTTTCATACAAATTTCATTCAATATATTAAAATGTTATGAAATGTTTCCTTTAAAATAGTCAAACTTTGAATTAATGAAAACCTCAGGACACATTTGTCTGAAATTTGACGAGTAAAATTCCCTCCTAGGTGGTAACATTGCCTGGAAATTTCACTCAATTCGTACCAAAAGAGAATCAGAGATCTGTTGATTTCTATTGGTAGTAATTGACAAGCCCATAGCTGTATATTTCTAAATTGCTATTCACATTTGGACCCATGTTTAATGAGCTGTTTTCTTAATCTGCATTGGTTTTCTAACATGGCAATCTTCAGATAAAATTCTGTGGCTATATACCCTCAGCAGCGAACACGGAGGATATATAAGACCTGCAAAAGTGTATGCAAAGAACTGTTATCACCTTTAGTCACATGTTGTGCTAAAATAGTTTTAAAATGAAATTATGCACTTTTTTCTAACTGCCTTAAATAGACTGGAAGAATGTTTACTTTCTAAGACAAGTTCACATGGGGTATAATTGCTATAGTTCTGAGAAGTGGATTACTGTGTGCAGGTGTGCATGGCTTTATAGACAGTGCACACCAGTGTGGTCGAGATCATCCTAGAGAGTATTTGGCAGGAAATAATGGAGACGTTTGACACTGCTATTGAATTGAATTGTGAAATGCAGTTAAGAGCCTGCTAAACACTCCAACACACGCCTAAGGCGATAAAAAGCTGTTCCAGGTAATGGTGCTCAAATTGTATCATTATGAAGTTTCAAAGCTCCATGAATAGTCCCAGCTATTTCTTCTGAATGCACAAAGTTGTCCTGAGAGTTAGCCGTTTTAGTCTACTTTACAGCAGCAACAATAACAGCAGCCTTGAGATACCTTAAAGATTAACACATTTATTATGGTATGTTGGTCCAACTAATAACATGCCACAAAAATTATTTTCAATTTACCTGAAATCCTATACACTGGCTGAGATCCTGAAGAGAGAGAAGGGGGCTTTTCTTAATACCTTCTTATTATACAACATTTTTGCTTATCCATCATTCTGCTGGGCGGTTTATGTTGGATAAGCCAGAGTATTAGGTTTAGAAGCACCGGGAATGTGGCACAGCTGGCTGGGAGTCAGCTGCATAAGATCTCTACTGACCAGAAGGTCATGAGTTCGAGGCCTGCCCGGGTCGGGGTGAGCTCTCGACCAATTGTGTAGCTCGTTGTCTGTCTATATATGTTGTATGTCTATGGCATTGAATGTTTGCCTGTATATGTGAATTGTGATCCACCCTGAGTCCCCTGTGGGGTGAGAAGGGTGGAATATAAATGATGTGAATAAATAAATTGCTTATCCAACAGGCCAGCAGAATGTTGAATAAGCAAAAATGTTGGATAATAAGAAGGGATTAAGGAAAAGCCTATCAGACCTCAAATTACATTATGATTTTACAAATTAAGCACCAAAACATAATGTTTTACAACAAATTGACAGAAAAAAGCAGTTCAATACATGGTAATATTTTGTAATAATTATTGTATTTATGAATTTAGCACAAAAATATCGCAATATATTGAAACAGCAGTGGATTTGGGCAAGAGGCAGACTGCGTTGGATAATACAGAACATTGGATGAATATAGATTGGATAAGCAAGACTCCACAGTGTGTGGATTTGTGTGTGTGTGTGTGTGAATGAACAGTACATATATTATATAATATGTGTCATGCTCAGCCATCCTAATCCAGTTGGCTGCTGCACTCCCCAACACAATAATTTCTTAGCCAAAGAGTAGAGTGTTGGTGGCAGACAAATTTGCAACTCTCATTCTGTGTATTCTATTGCTGGATACTAGGCATGATAACAAATCGAAAAATGGCGATTCTAAAATCAAATGGGGGGGGATTTTTTTTTATTAGTATATCAAAGACTTACAAAAAAATTCCCAAAATTTTCGGAAATGTATCTGAAGTACGAGCGAAATTCGTTAGAATTCGTATGCCAGAGCATGCGCTTTCAGATGGTTTTGCCTACAACTCCCAGAAATCCTAACAGCTGGTAAATTGGCTGGGATTTCTGGGAGTTGTAGGCCAAAACTTGAATAAACCACACTGAATTCTAGATGGGACTCTCCAAATAGGAAGGAGGGAGGGAAGGAGGAAGGGAGGGAGGGAGGGGGTTTTCTATTCTTGGAAGCAGCAAAAGAAAAGGAGGAGGAGCCCCCTCGCTCCTCGCTGCTGCCCTCTCTCACCCCGATCCTGAGGGAGCGAGGGCCCAAGTTTGCCCAGGCTGAGAGGAAAAGGAAGAGGCCTGAGGCTGTGAGGAATGGTGGGAGTTGAAGTCCAAAACACGTACCTGGAGGGGCTGAAGCTGGTCCCTGCGATGGGGCAAGGCAGAGCAACGGGGAAGAGTAGCATCTGAGAGAGCGCCGGGAGAGAGAGGAGAAGCGCGCGCGTGTGTGTGTGGGTGTGAAGCAGGCCCCTGCAATGGGGCATGCATGGCAGCAGAGCAACGGGGAAGAGAAGGAGGGGGGGGGAAGCCTGGAGAGAGAGGAGAAGCGTGCGCGCGCGTGTGTGTGTGTGAATCAGGCCCCTGCGATGGGGCATGCATGGCAGCAGAGCAACGGGGAAGAGAAGGAGGGGGGGAAGCCTGGAAAGAGGAGAAGCGTGCGTGTGTGTGTGTGTGAATCACTTTCCAGAATGCATTGCCTCTACCTAGCAGCAGCGTCACTTCCAGTTCCCCATAGAAATGCGGAAAAAAGAAGAAGCTGAATGAAGGCGGGAAGGAAAAGAGGGGAGAAGTGAGTAGTACAATAATTAATTAATTAATAATTAATAATTTCTAACGATCCTAACGCAAATTGTTGGCCTCACGGACCGTAAAAGGAAGTCTACTTCCTGGTTCGGGGCAGCGATCCGTAAAACAACAAAAGTCCCATTAATTACGGATTTCTAACGAATCAATTAGATTTCCGTTTCAATTTTAGCATGCCTACTGGATACACAGAAACAGAGGTCCTTGCAAATTATATCATGTACATTCAACTACAGATCCCTGGACTACAGGATTGCTTGCCCTGTCTGTATGCCAGGAGGAGGGCCCAAAAAGGCATGCGGCAACTGAGAGCACTCTAGAGGTCTAGTAGATCACTACCTACTTTCTTGCTCTCCATGGATGAAGAAATGAATAGGTGGAAGACTGGTTGCTCCACAGTCATTAGGACAGTCTGACCTCTGCAATGTGTTACAATGATGTTAAAGCAATTTAAGCCATTTGAAGTCATTAATCAGCTAGTAATTGGAGTGTTGTGTGGTTTCCGGCCCAGAGACCACACAACACTGCAATCCATAAAAATATTTTCAGTCTTGCTGTGTTTTGTTTAGTATATTATCTTGGAGGATATCAAATCAGTCCTTTTTATTGTCTAGATTTCTTGAACTCCTAAGAGATTGTGACCAGTGTACTTTTTTACTCTTGGTTTATGCCACTGGAAACATGTTTCATTTCCCTAGAATGGCAGTGAACCCACATTGAATGGATTCACAAGATGCTCATGTCAAATAATATTTTTATAAGATTAAAACATTTAGTTTTAGGATTCAAGTGATTTTCAATCTGGGATTTACAAGCATTTTACCCAAAGAATGATTGGTTGGTAATGATGTAGCCAAATCACTTAAGGAGTAGCTTAGGCCTTTCTTTACCTTTCCTTATTCCACAAGTAGTGTTCACTCATTATAGCTCAATCTCTTATAAAATCCCAGGCCATTCCATCTTATGACTTTAGAATTATTCCTCCCACACAAGGAATGCTGTAATTTGCAAAATGGGTTTTCCTGTGTCATTTGGCACCAATGAAAACCAGCAGATCTTTTACCCTTCTCTTTCGCTCATAGTCACACGCAGAAGCTGATAATATCATGCTAAATGCACTTTACACATTATATTTTTAGAGCAATGGTTGTTTTCATTTGTTATAGCAAAAACAAAGAGTTTTGTGGGGTTTATAGACCAACAATGTTATTATGGCGTAGGCTTTTATGAAACAGTGCCACAAAAATGGATGTCCTTATATTTTAGTGGCAGAAACATGTGAGAATAGTTGAAGGCATTTTCAAAGAAGTAGAGATGTTAGTCTTTTTGAAGCATAAAAAGAAGGAAAAGAGAGGAAGAGGAGAAAGAAATGTTATGCCATCTTTAAACTTTTTTATTGATTGAGCTTTGAGGACTCAAAAATAATCTTCTCAGGGAAAGTTTTCAACCCAAGGAAACTGGCTTTTGGCAAACAGATGTATTACTTTCACTCATCAAACTCGTAACCACAAGAAAGATCTAAAAGGCCTGTATCACCTTATGCAACCCCTTCAAAAACTAGGGCAAGAGCCATGTTTTATATTCTTCTAGATCAGGCATGAGCACACATTTTTGCCCTGGGGCCATGTTGTGGCCCTGGCCAAGAGGGTCGGGCCAAGAGGGAGGAAGGGGTGGACCCAGGAGGGGGCAGAGCTGGGGGTGGGGTGGGCCATGGAAAAGGCGGGGCTGGGGTAGAGTGGGCTGGGGGGCAGGATGAGCCCAGGAGGGGCAGGGCACTGGGGAGAGTTGGATCATCCTCAGGCTTTCTTCCCAGCATAAGTATGGGGCTGTTCACCCCATCCTTATGCTGGAAGGAAGGTGAGGATTTGAGGTCCCGAGCTCCTGCCTGCCTTTTCCTTCTGCCAACATCAAGACAGGACCTTGTCTCATCCTGACGCTGGGAGAAGAGAGAGGCAGGAAGCAGGAGAGGTGACTTTGGAGCTGCTTCGCCCACTACTTGCCTATTTGCCCGGGCCAGGCTTCCCCTGGCATCAGGATGGGAATTCACCTCGTCCTGATGTTGGGAGAAGGGAGAGGCAGGCAGCAGGTGAGGCAGCTTTGGATCCACTTTGCCCAGCAATTGCCTCTTTGGCCTGGCCAGGCTTCTCCCAGCATCCAGACATGGCCTCACCTTGTCCTTATGCTGGAAGAAGGGAGAGGCAAACTTTGAAGCTGCTTCATCTGCCACCTGCCTCCTTCCAATGCCGGGCTTCTCCCAGTATTGGGACAAGACCGCTCACCCTGTCTTTATGCCAGGAGGAGGGCCCAAAGAAGGCATGCATCAACTGAGAGCACTCTAGAGGGCTCCCAACTGCCACATGCCTTCCTCCTCATCCTTTCAAAATAAGGATGTGACAGGCCACCGCATCCTTATGCCCAGGGGATGGAGGAAATTTTGAGGGCCAGACATAAGGGCCCAGAAGGCCGTATCTGGCCCATGAGTCTTAGTTTGCCCATGCCTGTTCTAGATCTTATTATATTCTATCTCAGTGCTGTCCAACTTCTACGGGGTCCAGGGCCGGATAAGCGGTCACTGATGACCTAGGGGGCCGCTCGGCCCAGCCCCCAGGCCCCGCCCCCAGGTCCCGCCCCAACCCCAGGCCCCGCCTCCTAAAACGGCTGAAAAAGGGCAGAAGGCGGCGCCAAGAGCAGCGCGTCACAGGCCTGGCGTGACGCGCTGCCCCTTGGCGCCGCCTACTCCTCCTTTTCGGCGCCCCCCCCTCCGCCCTAGGAAGGGAGGGGGGCGCCGAAAAGGAGGAGTAGGCGGTGCCAAGGGCAGAGCGTCACAGGCCTGGCGTGACGCGGTGCTCTTGGCGCTGCACTCTCCTTTTCGGCGCCCCTCCCTTCCTAGGGCGGAGGGGGCGCGAAAAGGAGGAGCAGGCGCCAAGAGCAGAGCATCACGCCAGGCCTGTGACGCTCTGCCTTGGTGCCACCTACTCCTCCTTTAGGGGCGCCCCTCCTTTCCTAGGCCGGAGGGGGCGAAAAGGGAGAGTAGGCGGCGCCAAGAGCAGAGCGTCACGCCAGGCCTGTGACGCTCTGCTCTTGGCGCCGCCTACTCCTCCTTTCGGCGCCCCCTCTGCCCTAGGAAGGGAGGGGGGCACCGAAAAAAGGCAGAAGGCGGCGCCAAGGGGCAGCGCGGCACGCCAGGCCTGTGACGCGCTGCTGTTGGCGCCGCCTTCTGCCCTTTTTCGGCGGCTCCCCCGCCCTAGGTAGGGAGGGGGGGCGCCAAAAAGGAGGAGGAGCTAGCTCTCTTCCTCCTCCCTGCCCTGCCTCCCCCTCCCCCCCGGCCCCCGGCCGCCATTTTTAAAAAAAATTGATTTTTTTTTTTCCAAATTTAAAAATGGCGGCTGAGGGCATAGGTGGGGCCGTGTCCAACAGGCTACGGGGCCGGATCCGGCCCCGGGGCCGCCAGTTGGACAGCCCTGTTCTATCCCATTCTCACAATTGTGTAGGTATGCTTTATACCGAGTATTTACTATCACTCTATACAGTACTGCATCCGAAGAAGTGGGTTTATATCCATGAAAGTAATTGAGCTGGACTTCTATAAGGCCCTATTGAGTAAACACTTGAGAGGAAACCCAGCCTCTACCCAATGTGTGAAATTACTCTTACCTGAGCAGATTCAGGTTACAATCTCCATACAAATCAATAAAAAGAAAAACAGTGATTTTTTTTTTTGGCTTTAAGAAAATCACGACCAGTCATTACATGTCTTTTTCTTCCACACAAAACTGAAATGAACAGAAGCAACAAAATGATAACTTTGAAACAATGGCACTCAATATGGAAATACAGTATGATTTTTTTTTTAGTTTAATATAGCACTCTTCCAGGTTGAGCAAATGTGTCAGAGAGGTTGCTGGCGTATGTGGTATTTGTCGCTATAGTTTTCAGGTGGTTTTAAATATCAAATCAATATTCATACAAGAAGATCAGGCAGGCTTTCTTTCTAAAAGACACATTCAGGACAATCTGAGAATAGTCTTTGATACAATTGAATACCTGGAGAAACATAATGAAAGAATAGCAGCACTGGTGTTTATAGACATAGAAAAAGAAATTGATAATTTAAATTAGGAGTTCTTATTCGCAATTTTAGCAAAAATGGAATTTGGAAGTATCATAATAAAATGGAATAAACCAACTTACAAAACAGAAACCTCCAAAATTTGAGTGAATTGAGAACTATATGAAGAATGTAAAATTCAAAAGGGCACAAGGCAGGGATGCCCACTGTCCCCATTGTTATTCATCTTGACATAAGAGAAAAGAAAAGAAGAAAAGAAAATCAAAAGGCTGAAAATTAAGAATGAAACATTCAAAAGTAGAGCATTTGCAGATGACCTAATGCAGGGGTGCCCACACTTTTTCAGCACACGAGCTACTCATGATAAAACCAAGTCAGAAAGATCTACCGAGAGAGAAGCAGGGCGGAGAAGGGGGAGGGGTGGGGCCGCCCCCTCCCTGCTCTGGCTACAGCGCTACCACAGCTTCTCCAGGCTAGAGGAGGGTATGCCAAACCAGTAGTGGCATAGCTAGCCACTACTGGCTTGGCCATACCCTCCTCAAGCCTGGAGAAGCTGTGGTAGCACTGAAGCCGGGGGAAGGGGCGGGGCTTGGCGCGCCATGGCTCCGTCCCTTCAGAAGCGCCCCATCCAGCTGGGATCGACCATTCGATCGCGAGCCACCTAATGAGCACCCCTGACCTAATGGTTATAATTGAACATAAAGCGAGCCAGTGTAGTGTAGTGATTTAAGAAAACTCCTCTGTCTTCCCCCCACTCGCCATACAAATTAAGCATTGTCAGAACTTATCTAGGATATTTCTCGATTCCTTCTCTTAAGCCCTCACCCCATTTCCTAGTGACATTTTATGCCCAACCATAGAATGGTGGAGGAAGGAATGGAGCACCAGAAAGTGAAATGGACCTGCAAAACATTCGAATGGACTAGAACTTTGTGGAAGATGCATTAAATCCAGGCACTCTGGCAAAAAAATTTAACACTAACAAAAATCTGCTGCAGAAGTTGTGGTACCATGAAGAACTCACTTGGTCATAACAGTGCTGACCAAGACCTTGGCTACATGCAGAGCCTCATATGGAATGAAGTATTGTCCATTTGTTGCAGAATTGGTGGAGGCTAAACCCACCAGACAAGTTGTGTAAATGCTTGAAGATTGCTTGTTTCACAATTCTTTGCAGGGGAGGATTGAACCTCAAATCCGTGTGCTTCATCAGCTATTTACCACCTTGAACTCCTTATTAAGCCCAGTGACTGGCTATGATCATCTATCTATTATCTATCTATTACATATAATAAAAGTCAGTGTTTGCGGGCAGTGGTGTGGCCGAGCGACCGAGCGGAGGGAGGAATATGTGCAAGTGTTTCGATTGGCTGCCACTGTGGGATTATTTGCAAAACGGGCTCTGATTGGCCAGCCTCAGAACTCCAACATTCTATGGTCCCAGATAGAGGGGATTGGTTGCCACTGAAATGGTATTTGCATAACGTACTCCGATAGGCCAACCACATTCCAAGATGACTCAGAGGGAAAAGGAAATGCCTCAGGCAGTCACCAACTGCGGCCCACAGCAATAACGAATCACGACCAAACTTGGCAAACGGGAACAATGGCCCACTTCACAACCTGGTGTGGTTTAGGGCAGGATGGGCCACAAATGATGGGATTTGCAGTACATTCACCTCATTCACTTCCCAAACAACACTGTAGCCCCTAAAAATCACATACCACGTCCAAACAGCCCCAGACAAAGGGGATTGGCTGCCACTGAAATCGTATTTGCATAACGGACTCCGAATGGCCATCCACATTCCAACATTCTAAGGTGACTCAGAGGAAAAAGGAAAAGCCTCAGTCAGTCATACACTGCGGCCCACAGCAGTGACGGATCAGGACAAACATTGACAAACAGGGGCCCAATGGTCCACTTCACAACCTGGTGTGGTTTAGGGCAGGATGGCCCACGAATAATGGGATATGAAGTACCTTCACCTCATTCACTTCCAAAACAGCACTGTAGCCCCTATACATCACAGACCATGCCCAAAATTGACAATAAGGCATCCTTAACTTGATTTTCCTGAGCCTCAGCACATGGGATATTGTTAGGCTCCCCCAACTTGATTTTCCTGACTAGGGCCCCGGGACTCGCAGTACCTTCACTAAGTTCTTGAGACCACTGCAAGCCACATAAACATCTAATAGGAACCAACCTTGGCATACAATGCCTTCCTCAAATAACCCGGGCACCACCGGGTCCTCAGCTAGTAGAATCATAATGCTGGAAGAGACCGCATGGGCCAATCAGTCCAACCCTTAGCCATGCAGAAAAACCACTATCAAAGCACCCCTGAGATATCTCCACTTCCATAGTTATCAGTTGATCTACCACAACCTTTCTCTCAGGTCATGTCATTATAGGTAGAATTCCATTTTACCTATTACAGAAGTAGCCTTGGATCAGAGTGCATTGTTGTTTACCCCACCTCCTTCCCTACTGGCCCTTTTCCTTCCTCTCTTTATCCAGTCCTCTTGCCACTGCTTCTACCTTATATAACCTTCTTAGTGAGTTGTTCTTTTTTGAGGCATATTTTCCCGGGGTACTTTAAGCATGCTTAACCTTATTTGGATCCTTTGTGCTTACTATCATCCTGTGTTTCTTCTCCCCTTTCCAAACTCTTTTAGAGAGCTAAACTTTCCCAACTGCTGTCTTAATTGAGTACACTGGATCTTCTTTAACCCATTTCAATCAGAGTTCATTTGGATCATTCCACTGAAACGCATCAGGTTTATAAATAGGCAATATTTAATCTGAGTTGAATAAAACTTTTCGGGAGTACACAAGACTTAAACAACTTAAATACCTGAACATTGTCCACAATTATTCTGAGCAAATGGCACTCAAAGGAACAAGACAACTACTGTAGAGATTTTATTCTATTCTTTAATATCATTAGACTGTGGCCTGCCAATTTTTAATGTTAGTATTAGAGATCTATATCTCTCGGATTTTTCTAACTGAGTTTGAGCCCCTTTCTCCAGGATGTTTATTGTCTCTTCTGTATTTCCTGAGGAGGATTCAAACTAATTTAGAAGTTTAGTTTCCTGTGGGGAAACATAATGCATTATGGTTTTGTGTGCTCTAGCTAGGTCTGTTAATTCTGCTAGTTTCTTGCCATAATATCCCACCATTTACCACACAGCAGTAACTTGGTAACTTCTTCCTGAGACAAAGCCGTTTTCGCCTGCTCCTTTGGGTTCCTTGTAGTCTTCCAAATTATTCTGATTGATACAGACCTCGATCCGCACTAATTATCCAGGGCTTCTCTTATAAAAGTGAGGTTTCCATGGCAACCGCATAGAGAGAACAGGTGTGAAAAGCTGTGATATATTAAATGACAGTTACCCTCTGCATGCAGATTGCCATTCTCAGAATTTATTTATAGCAGGTAGTAATTAATCTGTGTGAATCTCATTTCATTGAAGGGGGAGGAATGAAGAATGATTAACCAGAGTCCTCATTATCTCCATACCTTTGATTCTGAAAATTCTGTCATCCTCAAATACTTGTAGCACAGTTATCACTTGCATAGAGATGTCATAACCAGAATCTTTAAGCTAATGCTTGTAACAAAACCCCTGCATTATAATATTCACCTTTATGGTTTGGGTACAGAGAATATTTAAAGAAGCAAATGTGAGATGTTGTAAACTAGAACTGCTACAGATGGGATCACTAAATAGAAAATCATAGCCACTCACTGTCATGGCCAGCTCTGACAGTTAGGATGAAGAGTGGCTGGAAGGGCTAGTCGGGGAAAATAGAGGTCAACAGCTCCCAACAGTGTCCCTAGCTGAGCACAGTCACTGCTAAAGACAAGCCTTCAGCAGCCTGAGCAAGCTGAATCAAATATGGCAGAACCAGTCAGTGAGGTGTTAAACATACTTCCAGCTGTAGGACACACGAGGAAGCATGCATCCTCTTGCAGGTCTGCAAGATTAGCAGAGAAACACACACTCAACAAGCAACAGGTGAGATCTTAGACTAAAGATGTTCAGCCTGAATGCTAGTTGTGGAGGTAGATATAATTGTTTTTTGAGTGAGCCAGACTCTGCTATTCTTGGATGCTCTGCTTTTTGGATTGTGGCTATTGTTTATCCCAGACTTGCTCCTGAAATTCCCCAGCTTTGATTCTAGTAATCAAACTTAGGACCTTCTCAGATGCAGTCTCCTTTGCATCTTCTCTCCATTTTCAGACACTGGCAAAACAGAGTCCCACGGAGGCCATCCCACAATGCACAGCCACTTCCAGAATCTGTATTGCCAGCTCCTGAGAATGGAGATAAGATTTAGTTTTCAAGAGTTGAGTGCTATCTGACTTCTAACTGTAGAAAACGGGGAAGAAGCAGGGAAAATACGAGAAATGATGTGGGGTGGGAGGCCACCCCAGAAGACAGGGAAAGACAGTAGGGAACAAAAGACAGTTTCTCCACTTTCCTCCTGCCCATCTGATGAGGTGCTTTGACTGTATCTTTGGATTATTCTTATGAAGTATTCTTTGGACTTGGTGCTTTGACTTCAGAACATTGTCCTTGGCTTTGCTTGCACAAACATCTGATGTGTGCCGTGTGAACGGTGCCTCTAAAAATGCAGCATAAGCATGACACTCACAGCAATGGAGAGAGTCTCCCTCACAAACTCCAGTGAGGGTGCAAAAATATAACTTCCAAGATTTCAAAGATGTAAACCAGGATACATATGACCAAGCATCATCAGACTGTGGTCAAAGTGGCAAGTGTTATAAATGAGGAAGAACAGAAATACTGGGAGCAGCATGCTCCAGTTTACTTTTGCATGAGCCTACTGGGAAGGGCAAGATTTCTCCTCCCCTTCTCAGCTCCACTCTCCTGAGTTAACTGAACACAAACTACTTTTGCACTTTGAACTCAGTTTGCAGCAGCTGAAGTAAGTTGAGGGCAAAGGGGTGGAAAAGGGGTGAATATGGAAAAGAAAAAGTGGGACAACTGAAAAAAGTGGCATTGCAGGGAATTAATTGGGACTGTCCTTTCCAGATAGGGATATTTGTAGGTTATAGATAAATGACCTTCAGAGCAATTTAATATGAACATAATATTCAATATCAAGATTACTAAATGCATTTTAAATGTTTAGTAAAGTTATATACATGTCTCTTCAGAAGTCCCACTAGATTCAGTTCCTACTGAATCTAGTGGGAGGTTGAGTCATAAGGGAAATTTGTTGTCCTCTCCAAAGCCATGTACATTTTCAGCGTTAATTTTTCCGTTCGTGTTTGCAATTCACAGGCACGTACACACCATGCATGCGCAGAGGCTTTCTTGTTTAGGTAATTATTTTTCAAGGTCTACACTCTTCCTGATGTGGTAACATCATCTTTAATCAGTGAGAATGTGACCTTCTTCAACAAATTCACATTTAGCTTTTGAACGTTCCTGTTGCTTAATCACAGAAATCCACAGCTGTTCTCGGGCTCCGAGGTCTAGAAGAGAGGCAGCAAGGCCTCAATCCTTTCCTTTGCTGTCAAGTCAGGTTTTTTAGTTGCCATCTGGGAAGGTGTTACTGGGGGGGAAATGTGCTTATTTTTTTAAAAAAAATGTGTATGTATGTGTGTGTTTACTCAGAGCAATAATTAAGAAGCAGCAAAGGGAGGGTACTTTTATGGCTGTGCTTCCCCCATATTTGATCCTGCACCGTCCTTGAATTAGTGACTTACATAATGTCTAGATAATAACTGTGTAAATCATTGATAAGGCATGAGGCACAAAATGGAACAAAAGGTCTTCTGGGCATGCACATGAAACACCCACTAAAACTATTTGTGCCATGTGCTTGAATATGGCATGTATATGATTAAAAGGCTCAGCAATGGCTCGGAGTCCTGATTTGACTCCTGCATCTGCTTACTTTTGGCTCTTGCTTCTTCTCACATTTTACTCACCTTGCCCGCCAACCCACCTAATACACTTGCAGGATGAGAATAATAATAATACTAGATGTATTTAGTTGTTACTTAGGCAATCCCTCATAGCTCAAGGATGATGGTCCTTCAAGTGAAGTGTCTTGGTCGTGGGTCCGTAGGTGGCTGTGGAGCACTATTCTTGACCCGCATGTTCTCCCACCGCGAGGGAGGACAATGGTATCCAAGTCTAATGCAGTTCCCGATCAAGGTTGGCTTGAAGCACCTTCCTCTTGACACGTTTCTCCCTTTTGCCCTCCATTTGTGCTTCTTTGAATTCTGCAGCACTGGTGGACACAGCTGACCTCCAATTAAAGCACTCAAGGGCCAGGGCTTCCCAGTTCTCGGTGTCTATGCCACAGTCTAAGTTTGGCTTTAAGCCCATCTTTAAATCTCTTATCCTGTCGACCAACATTATGTTTCCCATTTTTGAGTTTGAAGTACAGTAACTGCTTTGGGAGACGGTGATCAGGCATTTGGACAACATGGCCAGTCCAGCGGAGTTGGTGGCATAGGACCATCGCTTCAATGCTGGTGGTCTTTGCTTCTTCCAGCATGCTGACATTTGTCTGCCTGTCTTCTGCAGGATTTTTCAGAGGCAGCGCTGATGGAATCATTCCAGGAGTTGTGTGTGACATCTGCAGATAGTCAATGTTTTCTAGGTGTATAGCAGGGTAGGAGGACAATCTATATATATAAAGGAAGACCCATCATCAAACGACTGCCAGAGGCAGAGAAACCTTCCAAGGCAGAGACACCAAACTTGCCAACAAAAATAGGCCTCAGGCAAGGAAGGTTTTTAGCAAAGAAACTTTCCCCCCCCCCAAAAAAACCTAGAAGGCCCCCAAAACAACAATAAAAAACCTACATTTCCCAGTGTCCTCTGCGGCTGCCAGCGAATCCCATTGGCCAACATCGGCCCACACAAAATGCAGGGAGGTTGAGTTCCCATAGTAACGGTGGGCGGAGCCAGCCAAGGCTAGGTTAGAATGCTGAGTGATTTGAGTTTAGTCAGTTGGTGTTTGTGGGTTAAACTGTCAAGGCCAAGCTCTAGGAGGGAGCAGGTTCCCACACTCGAGAAACACAATCCAAAAGACCAAGCCAGCACAAAATACCACACATGACAGCCACACAACTCACGATGCCTACCTCTACAGACCCACAACACAACAGACACACAACACACACAACACATACATACCACTGCTAAACAGAAACCTACACAGTACAACCAACTAACACAGGAGGACATAACAACTACCAGGAGGACATAACACTAACACAAATAGGGCACCAGGGACACAGGCACCACTGACAAACACATACCACCGGAATAACACAAACTTGCAAAAAAAAACCAAAAAAACAATACTGCAACACAAAAGCCCACCCCAACCAAAATTCACAACAAACACCACTGGCAAAAGCAACACCCCCTCCACATCACAACCAGCACAAAGCCAGACTGAGACAACTATGTCACCACAACACACACAAAATACACCCCACAAATACCTGACAACTTCCCCAACACAAAACCCAGGACTGCAATCACTACTCACCACCACACACATCTCCAAATACACAGACGTCCCAGGCACAATACTCCAGCAATTCCTACCCACACAACACAACTTCCTATCACAACCCATCCCCCCAACTTTACGGGACCCTGCACACACAATACCTACCACCACCACAAACAAAAACCAACTCCACCTATACTCCAACCACAACACAACACAACACTGCACTGAAACTCTACAAACACACACAAATTCCCAAAACACCCCACCCACACAAGCATTCCACAACATACTACCACCCACAATGCCACCACACACCTACTAACTCATCAAAAAAGTAATACCTACACACAACACAATAGGCATATAACACAACCTTGCGTCTACTGCTCAACCCATTTGTATGCCATTCCTTCCTTCAACACCACACACCGACAACTCCACAGGACTTCAACATCCCACCCACCAGAACAACCCACAATGACACAGACATGACCCCACCAAGACCATAACTAACATCAATTCCAACCCTTACATATTCAGACTTTCTCACATCTCCTAAATAGGGCACAGCAACGCGTGCCAGGTACAGCTAGTAGCTTTATAAACAAGCACCTTGGTCTCCCTACAGATGTCCTGGTCCTCAAACACTCACTGCTTTATTCGGAAAAATGTTGCACTCGCAGAGCTCAGGCAGTGTTGTATTTCAGTGTCAATGTTGACTTTTGTGGAGAGGTAGCGGAAATGGTCAACATTTTCTAATGTTACACCATTAAGCTGTATTTCTGGTATTGTGGAGGAATTGGCTGGTGACTGCCAGAAGAGCACTTTGGTTATGATATATTACCGTGTTTCCCGAAAGTAAGACAGCGTCTTACTTTCTTTTCCCCCAAAAAGTCCCCTACGGCTTACTTTCGAGTGCGTCTTATATAACCCAAAACGCACCCGTCGCCACGCCCACGCCGCCGCCGCCGCCGCCCGCCGCCCGCTGCCGCACCGGAGGTGTGCCGCGGCACACCTGCGGCACACCTCCGCGGCACACCTTTTCGCCAGGCCTCCAAGCAAGGGAGGGGGAAAGAGCCAGGGCGGAGACGAGCGGCGACAGCGTCACTGTGACGCGGCGATCCTCACGCGCCCCTGGCTCCTTCCCCCCCTCCCTTGCTTGACGAAAGAAGGGAGGGGAAAGGAGCCAGGGGCGTGGTGAGGATCGCCGCGTCACAGTGACGCGTCGCCGCTGTCCGCCCTGGCTCCTTTCCCCTCCCTTGCTTGCGAAAGAAGGGAGGGGAAAGGAGCCAGGGGCGTGGTGAGGATCGCCAGCGTCACAGTGACGTTGTCGCCGCTTCGCCCCGCCCTGGCTCCTTTCCCCTCCCTTGCTTGGAGGCCTGGCGAAAGGTGTGCCGCTGAGGTGTGCCGCAGGTGTGCTGTGGCACACCTCCGGTTCGGCGCGGGGCGGCGGGACGAGGTACGGCTTACATACGGGTACGGCTTATATAAGCCGACACCCCGACACCCCGATACGTCTTACAATCGGGGTGTCTTACTGGGAAACACGGTAGCTGTGTATCCTAAGAATACTAGCTATAGTGTTAGGATAACAGGATAGGATAGTTTCAAGGACATCTACTAATTCCAGGCAGGCAAGTTAACAGCAGTAAGGTCAAGCAGTCCAAAATTAGAACCAAGTAAAACCACACAAATCCAGTAAAGAAAGTACATAAGGATGATCCAAAACCAGAGTCCAGAAAACTGAACCAGCTCTTTACCAGCCTTGGGGTTTATGTGGTGCTACAACTATGGTCTGAAACTCCCACTCAAAGGTCAAAACCAAGCCCTTAGCCCTTTGTCTTCCTATAAGGAGAGTCCCAATTTCAAGGAGCCTCACCTTGCCCCTGAGGAGGGTACACCCCAAAGGAGACTTTCCTTGAAGACCTTTTCCTAGTGGTCTCTAACCTCCACTTGATGCCACTTCTCAGAACTGGGAATGGGTCCAGCTTCTTCATCCAATTCTGGAAGTGGATCATCTTCAACCCAGGGCGAAGGCTCCTGTACCCATAAAGACTAAAGGAACAGTAAACTCTTTGCTATTCCCAGGTTCAGTGAGCTTGAACACATTCACACTAACAGCACAAAACAGACTGGATCTGACAGTAGGTAGAGTGAAGTATTTGAAACCCTTTCTCCTGAACCCACTGATTTTGCTATGTGGTATCTCTCTCTCTCGGCATTACTTCGCGAACGAAGATTCAGGAAGGACTCATCCCACGCTTTTTACAAGCGCGTTGATGACTAAAAAGGCCAATCTGAGATAGGCAAGTTCGGTTGCAGAAAGCGCAGCAGAAAGTCTCCTTGGGTGATGTTTTTTCCAAGTTGCGGTTCTTTCTGCGTTGTCGTTTCTCTTCGAGACCCATTCGGCGTGTCTTCTCGAAAGAGGCCGCAGCATTGTGGATAGTGCTTCTCCATGCCTCCCGATGTGAGGCCAGGGTGGACCATTGTTGGTGATCAATCTGGCCAAGCCTGAGATGTTGTTTCAGGAGTCCTTATATCTCTTTTGGGGGCGCCTCTCTTGCGCTGACCCGTAGTTCAAGTAGTATCTTTGGGAGGCGGTGGTCCTCCATCCTAGAGACGTGTCCTGCCCAGCGCAGCTGTGTTCTCATAGCATGGCCTCAATGCTGGTGATCCCTGCTTGCTCAAGGACAGCAACATTCGTCACATAGTCGGTCCAGTGTATATTTAGGATTGTGCGAAGACAGCGCTGATGAAAGCGCTCGAGGAGTCGTAGGTGTTGGCGATAGGTGACCCATGTTTCAGACATAGAGGGAGAATGGACATATGATAGCTCTGTACACAGAATGGTCTCAGGTGCTTGTTGCTCCAGACTCTCACCTTCACATATGATTTTTGATAATCTGTGATCTATCTCTTTGTCAATCTTGGCATCAGGAAGAGATGATTCCCAGGTAGGTGAACTGCTGAACGGACTTAAGCACAGATGTGCCTATGCCTGAGGATCAAATTCTTCCTGTGGTATAGAGGCCCGTTTTCTTCAGGCTGACTTCCAGCCCAAACAGCTCTGCAGCTGTTGCAAAGCAGGATGTGGCGCGCTGCAGGGCTGCTTCTGAATGGGCGACAAGGGCACCATATGCAAAAAGTAGTCAATATGAGCCCTCAACGGCTTAAGTTGAACAAGCTCGACAGCGTATATATATGCCGTCTTCTTCTTGTAGGTCTGCCAAGCCCTTTGGAGCACTGGATAAATAGGTTGGTGCAAGAACACAACCTTGACCATTAGTTATGAGGTATCTGACTTGACCGTGATGTAACAGGACAATATTTTGAGGAACTTGGGGAAACCCTTTTGCTCACAGTGTCCTGAGGTCGACAAAACCCATAGAGTCCTTTGTTTTTCTACATTTCTCTTATTGTCTGGCAAATATTATACAGCTTGTCCACATTCCTAAACCACTCCATTCCTATTTCAGGTACATATGAATCCGCATACGGCCCAGAACAGAAAAACAGAGAAACAATAGTGTCCCGTCCTCCCCACTATATCCAGTGCTGGTCAATCTTCATTTGGAGCACTATTTGCAGGTATGAGTTTCTCATTTTAAGAAAGATATAGGCGCATTGGGACCAGTTCAGAGTAAGGAGGCAAAGATGCTAAGAGTCATGGAGAAGAAAATATACAAAGAACGGTTGAAGCTTGAGCAGTAGCTGAGCTTCTTCAACTTGGTGAAAAAAAGACTGGGAGTGGCGTAATCACACTCTTTAAATACCTCACAGGCTGCCACAAAAAAAGGAAGTTGCAAACTTATTCTCTGCTGGCTCAGAAGATAGAATGAGATCTAATGTTTTTAAGCTACAGGAGGGGACATTTTGTTTGAGCATTAGAAGTAACATCATGACAGTGAAAGCCATTTGGCAATGGAACCAATTGCCTAGAGAAGTCTATTGCTGTAACTGCAATATTATGTGCAGAGGGCCAACAAAAAGAAGATTTTAAAAAAAAGTTCCTCAAAGCAAGCAGCTAGTAAAACTTTTGAGAATACACTTCTATAATTTTTCATATAAGCATATGAATTTCTGTTTAAATGCTAACATTGTTGTATAAAAGGTGCGGAACATTCTGCTCATTGTTCAGCTAATTAAAACTTGCCTGTCAGAGTGACATTATAGAAATAACACTTTGTGAAAGACCACAAGGAGCCATATTCTTGTCTGGAAAACTAAGTCGGCAAACTTTTAAAAACTGAATAAATCCAGCTTAAATCAAAAGTAGAAACGTTGTGGACTCGGATGCTATGTTAAAATAAATTCAAAGAAAATGCGGAATGGTAGCAGAAAGGAGAACAGTGCCTTCACGAGGACACGCACAATTTTTCCTGTCATCTTTCCATCTTCCCTTCCCATTCTGAGTTCTCTTGGCAGACTCAGCTCAACATGGTTGTTGTCGCAAAGGAAGAGCAGAAAGCCATGGCTAGAAAGCTGGAAGTATTCAACGGATATACAGGTTCTCTCCCCCTTCTACAACCCTCCTCCAGGAAGTAATTCTTCCTTTTCCCTCAGCATAGAAATATTTGTTTTGTTGCAGTTACAAGAATCTGGAACATTCAGATAACTTTTCAGAGATCTGCGCTTCATTTGTTTTTGGCCTAACCTAGCTAAATTAAACTAGCTAACTGGGATGCAGTGTAACCTTTGCACTGATGTGTCTGCTAACAAAATAGGTGTATTAGTTGTTAACAGCTATTAGTGGCAACCCATTGAGACAGATGGGTAGCAGAAGCACACATTGCAATAAAACACTCATGGATTCTTTCTTGAGGACACTGCTTGTGCAACGGACATCATTGTTTATTCTTAGGTACTGCTTCCTAGGGCTATTATTCCATTACTATGTAATTGCTGGTTCTCATAGCCATATAATTAATTCAGTATTTGTGTGCAGAAATGCACTCAGTCCCTATAACAAGTTACACATTTATTGTAAAACAGTGCTTAATGAATCAAAGCTCATTTACCAATATGAATGAGATTGGCTGGCTGAGATCCTGCACTCTCAGTTGTGGTTATAATGAATGAGCTTCTTCATCATAGCTTCTACTACCAATCCTGCTCTCCAAAAATATATCTTACCCAAGTAGCAACTCAACCTAAGAGGTTCCAAGGCACTGAGGATCAGAACCCTGGGAAATGACAAGGAAAGCACTGCAACTAGCATTTCCCAATGCCCTGATCTGTAACACCTTGGAAACCCATTTGGTTGGGATACTGGTTGGCCTAAGAGGTAGTTTTCTTGTGGGTCATGTTTCTGTTGGAAGCAAAGAGGAATCAATGTTTGTACAGACTGAGCATTCCTTATTTGGAATTCCAAAATCCAAAATATTCCAAAATTCAAAATTGTCTACATGGGTAGCTAAGTTTTTTAAAAAAATTCTGATCATTCAATGTACACAAACTTTATTAAAACACTGTTTATAAAATTATCTTCTATATATGAACTATAAACAAATGTATGTAGAGCTTAGAGTTCCATCTCTAAAATATCTCATTATCTATATGCATGTATTTCAAAACCTGAAACAATCCATAATACGGAATACTTCTGGTCCCAAGCAATTTGGGTAAGGCATACACAACTTGTGTGTGTGTGTGTGTGTGTGTGTGTGTACACACACATATATATGCAAATACTGGTATTCCAAAATCTGGGGAGGAAATCCAAAACACTTGTATAGAGTACCGTATTTCATCACATAATAGTTGCCATTGCATAATAGTCACACATCTCTTTTTGGAGGTCCCAGTTTGGTCTTTTAAAATTCTTCAGAATTAGTGACAGAGGGAGTTCTAGAGTACATTAATGCCCTTTTGTTTCACTTCTCTGTTTCTTTGATCTTTGTACCCATGCTCTTTGCTTTCTTCCTGCTTACAAAGGTTCCTTCTTTCAAAGGTTAGTGTCTTTTATGTCCCTTTCTGTAGGAGAGACAGGATCCATGAGGCTTCTGCCTCAGGATTGCTTACACCAGTGTTTCCCAACCTTTTTTGAGCCGCGGCACACTTTTAACATTAAAAAAATCCGGGGCACACCACCAACCAAAATGACACAAAATGACACTCTAACACAGTAAAGAACGGCTGGGGTTGGTGGCCTGCTGGGAGCAGCTGCTGGGAGTGCCAAAGCCGGGAGGGGCGGAGCCAGGCTGTGCCATGCCCCGCCCCTACCCCGGGCTTCACCTCTCCCAGCAGCTGCTCCAGCCTTGAGGGGCAGTGCCAAGCCAGCGGTGCCAGAGTCAGCACAATGCTGGCTTGGCACCGTCCCCTCAAGGCTGGAGCAGCTGCTGGGAGTGCCGGCCCGGGGAGGGGCAGAGCCAGGCCGCACCATGCCCCGCCTCCCCCCAGCTTCAGCTCTCCTACAGGCCACGCCATGCCCCGCCCCCTCCTCCCAGCTTCAGCTCTCCTACAGAGGAGGAGCATGAGCGGTGGACAGGCTTCAGTGGGCAGGGCTCCTCCTCCACGCGGCTTCAGCGAGCGAGGGGCGAGAGTCATGGTGGGAGTCATGGCGGATTGGAGGCTGGCTGGGGAAATGGCCCGAAGGAGGCGGCGCCCCGGTCCCTTCTTCTTTTTCTTCGCCACTGCCCGGCCCTTCCTCCTCCCCCCCAAGCAGCAGGAGTTCGGCAGGAGGGGGGAGGAAGGGGGGCAGAGAGCTTTTCTCGCGGCACAGCAGGAGGTCCGTCATGGCAGACTAGTGTGCCACGGCACACTGGTTGAGAAAGACTGGCTTACACCCACACACACGAGAACCAGCTTTAGTAGTTTTCCTTAAAAAAAACTAAAGTTAATCTATTTATCTATCTCTTTTTCTCTCTTAAATGATTACCTGAAAGAAAAAACTGTAACGTTTCACTTTTGTAATCTTATGAAAGCATCTTAGGTATTTTTCTTCTGTATCCAACACATGCTCTTACTACACTGGCTGTGTTGCACTCTGCTTGCTATAGGTACAAAATATTATCGGTTTGATCATTAATGGCCATAAATGTGACTCTCAAAAGTTACAAGATTGTAAGTCCAATAATAATAATAATAATAATAATATTTATCTAGATCCGGCACAGTCTGGCTTTAGGCCAGGACATGGTACTGAGACAGCCTTGGTCGCCTTAGTCGATGATCTACGCCAGGAGCTAGACAAGAGGAGTGTGTCCCTGTTGGTTCTGCTGGACCTCTCATCGGCCTTCAATACCATTGACCATGGTATCCTTCTAGGACGTCTCGTAGGAATGGGCCCTAGAGGTACTGCTTTGCAGTGGCTCCAGTCCTTCCTCAAGGGCCATTCCCAGAAGGTGTTGTTAGGGGACTCCTGCTCGGCCCCACTGCCTTTGTACTGTGGGGTCCCGCAGGGTTCAGTATTGTCCCCTATGTTGTTTCAAATCTACATAAAGCCGTTGGGGGAGATCATCTGGAGTTTTGTGATCCAGTGTCATCTGTATGCAGATTATGTCCAACTATGTCAATCCTTCCCACCTGCTACTAAGGAGACTGTTCAAGTCCTGAACCGGTGCTTGGCTGCTGTAACAGAATGGATGAGGGCAAACAAATTCAAACTAAATCCAGACAAGACAGAGGTCCTCCTGGTCAGTCACAAGACCAAACAGGGCATAGGGTTACAGCCTGTGCTTGATGGGGTTACACCTCCCCCCCCCCCCTTGAAGGCGCAGATTCATAGTTGAGCCTGGAACCCCAGGTTTCAGCAGTGGCCAGGGGAGCTTTTGCACAGTTAAAGCTTGTGCACCAGTTAAAGCTTGTGCGCCAGCTGTGCCCGTTCCTTGGGAAGTCTGACTTGGCCACGGTGGTCCATGCACTGGTTGCATCCCAAATAGACTACTGCAACGCACTCTATGTGAGGTTGCCTCTGAAGACTGCCCGGAAGCTGCAATTAGTCCAGCGTTCGGCAGCCAGGTTACTAACGGGAGCTGGGTACAAGAAGCGCACAACTCCCCTGTTGCGTCAGCTCCACTGGCTGCCAATTTGCTTCTAAGCACAATTCAAAGTGCTGGTTTTAACCTGCAAAACCCTTTATGGTTCTGGCCCAGTTTACCTGTTTGAACGTATTCTCCCCTATAAACCATCAAAGGTGTTAAGATCTTCCAGAGAGGCCATGATCTCAGTCCCACCACTTTCGCAGTCACGCCTGGTGGGAACAAGAGACAGGACCTTCTCTGTGGTGGCCCCCTGACTATGGAACTTTCTCCTGAAAGAAGGTTTTCCTCCTCCCTCCTGGCCTTCAGGAAGCAATTGAAATCCTTACTTTGGAAGCAGGCATTCACAGAGTTATGGTTGAGACCGGTAAAGACTAAAGTTATTGGACCACAATGTGCGGACTGAGTTGGACGACGTTTTTAACTTGGCAAATGGTTTTATATGAATTTTAACTTACATATTTTAATCTATTGTTTATGTATGTTGTTTTAAGATGTTATTTGTTGTGTGCATTGAACTTTTGCAGTTAGCCGTTCTGAGTCCCTCCACGGAGGTAGAGAAGAATGGGATATAAAAGTTCTAAATAAATAAATAAATATTCCGCTCATCTCCCTGAGAGTTCTCAGAGAAGATTCCAGCAAACAAAAAAGGCAAACATTCAATGCCTCAGTATTATTACAGATACAAACATAATACCCCTAAATAGCCCCATGTAAAAAAACAACTTATAACATAACATCTATAGATTAAATAAAACACAATGTATCAAAAATATAACTAGCATAAAACCTAAAGGTAAATCATCAACATTAATTTAATTGCAATATTGAACATTAGGCTTGTGCGTTTGATGCCAAAATACTCTTGATCCACTTAAGTCTTGAGAATCAACAAGAAGGCATACATTACCTCGCTGTCACAGGCAGTACCCGCATCACCCTTATTCTTTCTGATTAGATATAAACGAATGACCAGCCATCCTAAACTATCTTCCACATACTCCTCATTATTCTTATATACTGTGTCAAACATTTTACAGTGCTAAGAAATAATGCAACTTACCTGTACTAGGTAATATGTCATCTCTGTGCTGTTTTACACATGGATTTGTGTCTACTTGACAGCGCCTATGGACGCTATTTTGTTCTTGCAGAAAACCTTGTCCATGGCTCTATTGTTCTATATATAAAAAGTTGAATATAAGTGTTGAAATCCTATATTGCAGCTACAGATCTGCAAGTACTCTATATCCAGTAATACCACATGCTCATGATTATGAAACTATTGCATAAATAACACACACACCCAACCTACTTTCACATGTCAGTAGGCATGCTGAGTTATGAAAGTCTGCTCAGCTGATGATCAAGGCACATGAGGATGTTTCAAGACCCCACCTGCCAATCAGAAGCAGGACTCCAATCACAAGAGGGAGCTGTAAATACCATCCTGTGTACAATTGCCAATTGAAAACCTGCATCATTCAATGTGATTGTTGTCTGCTAATGTAGGTTAAGGTGGTCAGGCCAGGAGACACTATGGACAAATCCAGACAGGCCTTCATCCCGGGAGAATCCGCGCTTTAAAAATGTAGATTTTACTGGGGGGCTGTCCACACCCACCCGAGAAAGAGCACCTTGTCCAGATGCTCTCATGGGACTGGCCCTCTCCCAGACCTCTTAGAAAAGTAAAATAAACTTACTTGGCCTCCATTACAGGCTTCGAGCAGTTCTCCTGGCACATAGAAATGACACGCCAGGAGAGCGGGGTGAGGGGAGTGATTTTCCCAGAAGGCACTGAATAAATCCACTATCTAATTAATTTGCTACAAACCAGGGCTTTTCTGCTTTGTAGCGAATTAATTCAGGACTGTCCAGAATATTGTCTGGACAGCCCCTCCTTTATTGCGGTAGATACTGCAATAAATGTACTGTCTGGACGGGCCCTACTTAGGACTTCATTAGACAGAGCTGGAAAAAGCAGGATAACATAGGAGAATTTGTCTTCTTGCGTCTAAAATCATCTTTGTGTAGTAATCCATCTTTAAAGAAAATGAAGAATTTACTTACTCCCATCACACACAATCACCTCCTCCTGCCTCAACCATGTGCTTGCAGGAGACCTAAAGCACTGTTCTTAAGACTGACACCACTTCTGGGATACTTGACTTTCACCCTCAATCCCATCACTCCAGAAGAGACCCAAGGCACCATTATTAAGAACACCCATTCCTCCATATCACAGATCCCTTCCCATGTATTTTTAAGTGCTTTCTCCTGTTTTCAGGTGCATCAGAGGCTCAGAAGATGATTTCTTCCCAGCTTCTGTTCTCCCCATTTCTCTGCAAGTCTAACAAAGTTCACTTATGAATGATAGCTGGAAGTCTGTCTGCCTCTATGATGGGCTCTCTGGTGCTTCGTCTACGTTTTTAAAATGCGTGGAAATAGAGGAGGGTGGGGACTTGCATGTGATGAAGTCCTTCGTTACACAATCATAACATAATAGGCAATGTAGACTTTCTGTGGTTGTTTCTGCTCCTCTCTTTTATTAGTTACATGCATATGTTGCATGATTCACACATTTTCAAAAACATGTTTGTCTTAGTTATTTTTATGGTGAAGACATAGCATCTGTCAGGCCCCAATCCAAAGTGTCTTCCCACTCTGGATCAAAGCTCCCAGTAATGTTTTCTTCTCAAAGTGCCCTTTCCTGACTATTTTTTTATTTCTCTCAAGATTACTGTCTTGAATTTCATCAGGAAACTGGCTCAAATTCCCAATTACATTCACCCCACTTCCAAATTAAAAATGTCTACTCTAAATTTTGGAAAGCAGAAATAATGGGGAGTATTGTTTCTTCCTGGAGCATTTTTGGGAGGATAAAGAAACCACTTATATCTAGAACAAGTAGTTGTGGGTAGCCATTTTGTACAGTATATTTAGACAAAAGTTACCTGTGAATCGTCTTACAAATATCATCCTTGGCCATGGTGACTGAAGATTTTGTGGTCCAAAAAAGCAACTTTTCCCAGCTCTGCTTTCAGTACATTTAGAACATTTGTTTGCCTTAACATTCAAGTACAATAATTACTTCCATATTTCCAGATCATTGGGAGAATCCTATTCTGAGTTGCTGTTACGGTTGAGTACACATTAAGAACTTGAAGGCAAGAATCATTCTAAAGATATTTTAATTATCTGCAATAGAAGCTTTACAAAACAAGGAAATTGGAAGTCATCAGTACGATTTTCCAAACACTAAATGTCTTGAAGTACGCAAAAGCTTGTAGCCAGACTATTAACTCCTACCTCCAGTGATCCAACAGATAAACTATACAATTAGTGCCTATTAGCATTTGTAGTCACAGATTAAACAGGTTTTGTAATTACATTTGTTATGGTTGGTCAGGAAAGGCATAAAGAAAACAGTGACTTAATACAGACATTTTTGTAGTGAATCACTGGAAGCAAACAAGGACCAGCATCCTTTTAGAGTGATGTGCTACATAACTTCCCCTTGTGTAAATGGTTGTACTTTCTACATGCTTGCATAAGGAAGTACCTGATTATTAATATTGAAAGTTGAAGTCCAACATCTTGAAAGCTGCATTTTGTCCACCTCTGGTCAATAAAGATGCAATGTATATCTACACAACAAAATTTTTAAAAAATAGTTAATTTAATTTGATATCACTTTCACAGCTATGACTTTGTTGTAGGGATTTCTGTAATGTGTAGCTTAGTAAGGTGCTTTTCTCTGAACTACAGCAGTAGAGCTTTCCAACAGAGAATTCAGAAAAACCTTTTAGCAAGCTATAAATCCCAGGATTCCATAGGATGGAGCCATGGCAAAATAGTACAACTGTACAATATGGACATCTGTACAAAGGTACTTTATTCTACATCTTCTGAAGTGTAGCCTGATACCAATCTCTCTCACACTGCAGTTATAGGCAGGCCCGGATTATCCATAAGGCCACCCTAGGCCATGGCCTAGGGCGGCAGCCATGGGTGGGCCCAGGTCCGGGCCCCCCAAAATTAAAGAAATTAAAATTTAAAAAATTTGATCTTTGGGCGCTTCTGCGCCTGCGCGCAGAGCGTCATAGGCCCTAGGGCCTCTGACGCGGCTTCCCTCCACCTCCTCCTCACTCAAGTTGTCCCCGCCTCTCCTTCCTTCAGAGGAAGGAAGAGAAACCCACGGGCAGCCGCTGCAGCACCCAGGAATGCCATGTCGGCGGGACTGGGTGACATCAGGCGTGGCAACGAGCGCGAAGAGGCGGAGGGAAGCCACGTCAGAGGTCCTAGGGGCGGGACTTCCCTCCGCCTGTTCGCCACACGCGCTGGGCGTCCCTCCTTCCTTCACTCAAGGAAGGAGCAGCGCCCGGCGCAAGCGACGAACAAGCAGAGGAAAGCCATGTCAGAGGCCCTAGGGGCGGGACCTCCCTCTGTCTCTTCGTCGCTCGCGCCGGGCGCCACTCCTTCCTTGAGTGAAAGAAGGAGGGGCGCCCAGTGCGAGCAAGAAGGAGGCGGAGCGAAGTCCCACCCCTAGGGCCTCTGATGCAGCTTCGCTCCACCTCTTCCTCCTCGCCGCCACGCCTGATGTCACCCAGTCCCGCCGACATGGCGTTCCTGGGTGCTGCAGTGGCTGCTTGTGGGTTTCCCTTCCTTTCTCCTCCTCAGAGAAGGAAGAGGAAGGAAGGGATGTTCCCGGGCGGCCGCTGCAGCACCCAGGAACATGGCGGAGGATGCCGCGCCACTCGCACATGCCCGCAAGTGGCCCTGCCCCCCGCAAGCGGCCCTGCCCCTGGGGGCGGCGCTTCCAGAGTGTGGCCTAGGGTGCCACAAACCGTTAATCCGGGCCTGGTTATAGGATTTTCATACCATTTTAACTGCCTTGGTTGTATCTTACAAAACTTGGAATTTGTCCTAGAGCTTTCTCATAGAGAATTCTAAAAACCTCATCAGAGCCACAGGATTCCATGACAGTTAAAGTGATATAAAAATGCCATAACTGTGTAATGTGAAGGAGACTGATTCTTCAACTGTGGAATCTCAATCTGATGATTTCATAGGAAAAATCTTGTAGAACTGATTTTTTCCCCAAATGTTTATTTTGCCTATCTCATGTTATGTAACATCAAGTCTAAAGTTCTAATGAACTCCATTGTTTAATGATATTTTAGTCATCCAATCAAGATATTGGATCACTAATATCTTGATTGGATCACTAAAATATCTGTTGTTTTTTTAAAAAAAGTTAATTTACTATATTTCGAGAAAATTATTTTTAATGAAACTAGTTCACAGAGGTGGCAACTTTGTTGTATGGAACTGAGTATCAAGATGAAGATGATATTTGTCAACTTCCATTTCTGCCATGAGGATTCTGAGAGTTGTCAACATCAAAAAAAATCAAATGTTTCAAGCTGAATACTACTTTAGTTGGAATTTGCCATTCTTTTGAGAGATAATCCAAAATAACACTTTTTATCTTTTCAGGACAGCAGTGTATATTTTACTTCAGTCTTTCTCAACCAGTGTGCCTCGGCACACCAGTGTGCCGTGGGGCATCATCAGCTGTGCCGTTGGAAAGCCTCTTCCCCCTTCCCCTCTTCCCCCCTTCTCCTCAGCGTGCCATGTGGCCAAGGGCGCATACGCCGCGGCCGCCATGCACAGCGGCCAACCGAGGGGAAGGGAGTGGGGAGAAGAGGAGGAGGCCAGGAAGGGAGGCCACGCCTCTTTCCCCTGAGCATGCCTCTTTCCCCCACCAGCAAGCACGCGCACAGCTGCCTTTCCCCTGCTAGCAAGCGCACGCTCAGCGCCACGTGCAAGGTGAGGGGCGCGCGCTCGTGATTGGAGGAGGAAGGCAGCTGCGTGCAGGCGTGCGCCCCTCCTCCTTGCATGAGGTCTGAGGCACGCAAAGCCTCCCCCCAGCTTCCTTCCGGCAGGGCCACGGCAAGAAGAAGAAGGGAGCGGGGGAGGGCCGTGAACAGAGGCGGCTCCCGGCTGCTACAGCAGCTTGGAGCTGTTGGTAAGCTGATGAAGGGGCTATTCTTCCTCCCTATCGCTCTCCTTACTTCATCCCTTTCTTCCTTCCCTCTTTCTTTCCTTCACTACTTCCCATCTTCCTTTCCTTCCCTTCTTTCCCTCCCCTCGTTCTCTTCTTCCTTCCTCTCTCTCTCCCTCCTTTCCCTTCCTTGCTTGCTAATCTTTCTTCCTTTCTCCCATCCTTCCTGCTTCTTTCCTTTCTTCCTCCCCTTCCTTCTGTTCTTCGTTTTTCTTTCCTTCCTTCCTTCCTTCCTTCCTTCCTTCCTTCCTTGCCTTCTTCGTCTCCTCCTTACATCCCCTTTCGCCTCTTTCTTTCCTAGCAGCAGTGCACAAACATGGAGGCAGAGCTGGCTTCCCTCCCTCCGTCCTGTTTGTTTTATTTGCTGTTGGTCGTGGGACTTCTGTGTGTGGAAAGTTTGGCCCAGTTCTATCGTTGGTGGGGTTCAGAATGCTCTTTGATTGTAGGTGAACTATAAATCCCAGCAACTACAACTCCCAAATGTCAAGGTCTATTTCTTCCAAACTCTATCTGTGTTCACATTTGGGCATATTGAGTATTCATGCCAAGTTTGGTTCAATTCCATTGTTGCAAGATGCTCTTTGTATGTTAACTATAAATCCCAGCAACTACAACTCCCAAATGTCAAGGTCTATTTCTTCCAAACTCTGTGTTCACATTTGGGCATATTGAGTATTCATGCCAAGTTTGGTTCAATTCCATTGTTGCAAGATGCTCTTTGTATGTTAACTATAAATCCCAGCAACTACAACTCCCAAATGTCAAGGTCTATTTCTTCCAAACTCTATCTGTGTTCACATTTGGGCATATTGAGTATTCATGCCAAGTTTGGTTCAATTCCATTGTTGCAAGATGCTCTTTGTGTGTTAACTATAAATCCCAGCAACTACAACTCCCAAATGTCAAGGTCTATTTCTCTCAAACTCCATCTAAGTTCACATTTGGGCATATTGAGTATTCAAACCAATTTTGGTCCTGATCCAACATTGTTTGAGTCCATAGTGCTATCTGGATATAGGTGAACTACAACTTCCAAACTCAAGGTCAATGCCCACCAAACTCTTACAGTATTTTCTCTTGGTTATGCGAGTTCTGTGTGGGAAGTTTGATTCCATTCCATCATTGGTGGAGTTCAGAATGCTCTTTGATTGCAGGTGAACTATAACTCCCAGCATCGAAACAGGCCCAGGTTTCACACAAAGTGAGTGTGTAAATGCATAAAGGACTCAGGGCCTTTTCACACAGCCATATAACCCAGAATATCAAGGCAGGTCATCCACGTTATCTGCTTTGAACTGGGTTATCTGAATCCACACTGCCAGATAATCCCACATTTTCTGCTTTGAAGTGTCATTTTGTGTCATTTTGGTTGGTGGTGTGCCCCAGGATTTTGTAAATGTAAAAAGTGTGCCTTGGCTCAAAAAAGGTTGAGAAACACTGTTTTACTTCATAATTGTCATAGATCAGCTCTAGAAGGTTCTACAAGCATGAGCTGTCAAACAATTGAAACTTGATCGTTGTTTGCGGACTCACAGCTAAAAGCTGAAACAACTTCCTTGAAGCACGGTTTTTAATAATAATATGTCAACATCTGCCTCTCCCTGGTGGTGATTTGATTTGGACCCTGACCTTGTAGTTTTGGTACTTACCGGGTAATATTAGTGAGGCAGCTGATCTGACACCCTAGATATTACAGTTATTTCTCAACAACAAGTTCTTCAATAAAAACAACTTCAGAAGAACAGCGACACAAACTTGTCTTGAAGGAGGCTTTGGATAGATATGAAAGCATCCAGGCGTGGTTTAATTACATTTGGCATGCCATCAAACCAGTGGTTTGCTATGACTTTGTGGATTTAAATGATTTTCAGCTAATTTAACATTTTCTTGCCATCACATAATACTGACAGCTCTGAAAAGTGAGAATGAAGGATCAAAACAACAGCCCTCCCTCAAACTTTCCATACTGCTCAGTGCTTCTTTAATTGGAACCTTCCTTACAAAGAGCTGACCTAAACATCAGGCTAGCTTTAGTGGTAAATAGAACTACTGTTAAGTCAATTTATTTGGTAATTCCGTACACCACATGTAGGCAAGGTACATAGACTATAGATTTCTTTAAATAAATTTCCTCTCGATACCCCACTTTGATGGAGGAATTTTTCATGACTCAGTGGGGTATGTAGGTGGTATATAAAACAGGTATACAAATCAAGCATTTACTGATGACACTATGCAACACAATTTTTGCCTCTGGGTTATAAATGTCATTTCCTAATTGGTTATATTGTAAAAATATAGGAAAAAATATTAAACTACCAAAATTTTGTTTTTGCAGGACATCTTGTACCACATTTTGCTATAATTTTTCAGCAAATATCTGATAGAATCTCAACCAATTCAACATAGTTTGTGGCAGCCACAAATAAAAAGTATAATACTTTCAAAGTAAGTACTGAATAATTAAACAAAAAATAACACTTTCAAACCAGGAACAGGGTTTTTTTTCAAATTTTGTTACATAGCGTAATACATCACAAAGATTTTTTTTTAACAGTTCTTTGAGAGACCTGCAATTTTATAATTTATTATAGATTAAATGAATTAAATCTTGGCTGAATATTTGATAGTGCAGGATCTAGAACAATTTTTTCAAGCCATGATGAAACACACATCACGACCCCCAGATATAATTACAGTGATAATCTTAAATTGAAAATTGAAGCTTTTAGCCTCTGCTTTACTGGGTCTGCCTGGTTAAGAAAAGATGGTGCAAGTTCCCAACTCCAAAGAGTCAGTTGCCATGAAATTGGCCAGTTTCTTGGACTGATCAATGCATGGCCAGAGGGTGCTTTTTGTGTAATATCTTCTTATTTAGGCAACATAAACTGTGCTAACTGAGCATAGTCCATGCTTTTTGCCCATATATGTCGAAGAGGAAGAGGTGTAAATTTTTCATTGGCCAAACATATCATGAGCTGATGATACCTGCTAGAGATAAGGTGAACTTCAAAACCATTGTTCTAAGAGATGCCATTTGTCCCTCATATATAAGATAGCTATACACCTGAATATACTCTATTTTTGCTCTAAGAAACACCTGAATATACTCTATTCTTGCTCTAAGAAACATCTGGTCATTTTGCCTCTCCTTGAAGCTTCTGAAGCTGTTCATCACGGGAGTGAGGGTGACCCCAAATGAGGTTAGGACCACAGGTTTAAGAAGCTTTGGGTTATATGGGATTCTCAAGGGCATTTTAATGGGGGCCTGCTGTCGCCCCCTTGGGCCCCTTGGCACTTGACCTCCCCGGACAACAGACAAGACAGCTGAGGTACAACAAGCTTTATTGATTATAAAGTAGCAAGGTAAGTATATAGTCCAGGAAGCCTTTAATATGCAGCCTCTGGATAGCAGCAAATACTGGAATCAGCAAGGCTTGAGTATCCGCAACGGCAGGATCTCAAGCGGAGTCAGTTCAGGCACAAATGCGGGATGCGATAGATAGTCTCTGAGCCCCCAACCGGCGCAAGAAGGTTGGCGGCTTTAGGTACTGCAGGCAAAGTCGATGCAACAGCAACACGGCTTCCCCGCAGGGCTCGACGATGAACAGGAACAAGGCTAGATGATGGAATGAGGCAGCCGAGGAAGGCTGGCTGGCTGGATCTTAGTAGCTGGCCGAAAGGCCTGGTTCACATTGACATCATGGCAATAGCGATCGTTGGTACGAGATGTGGCTAAGCAGGATCTCACAGCTTTTATAGGATTTCTGCTAGCCGGGCCCAGTGCGTCGAACATCAAGTTGGATGATGGATGAGCCCCGGGTTGTTTTGAGAACCTCAGTCCTGAAGAATGTAGGCCCTCGTTAGCGCAAACCACCTGGACTGGGGAGTAGCGCTTACTGCTCCGAGCACCCGCTTCTGCTATCAGCTTGGTGGGCTCCGCTTGGCCTTGACATGCCTTTAGCATGGCATGTTTCTTAGGAGAACAGCAAAGAGGCCCACTGTAGGAGCCGGGAGTTAACCCAGCTGTGCTGGAAAGTTTCTTGAAGTCAAGCGGGCAAAATGCAGCCCCTAGGAAAGATGTCGTTGGAGGCTCTTGGGGTGCGACACCTGCTATCTTTTGCACTCCCATTAAAGAAACTGCAAAAAAACCTATAGCCTACAGGGACAGATGCTTCCTTAATTCAGTAGGATATCAAGGAGAGTATTTCTGACCCTACAGTTCTGACACTCCTTCTATACACATTAACCTGGAAGTTGGTTCCATTGAACTCAAATGGTGCTTACTTCTGATGGACGTGTACCGGATAGGTGCTATTAGATGATGTGTCTAATAATCGACAATAACAATTGAACGTGGTACTCTTCTCTTTAGATCAAAAGTAGGGAACCTCAGGAGCCAAACACAGTTCTCCTAATCCTCCCAGTCTGCCTCTCTGGGCCCCTCCAGATAACTACATCTTCTTCCTCATGAGAACAGCTGCCCTTCAATATCCACTACAGTTTGGTTCCAGTACCCCTTGTAGAGACCAACAGTCACAGATTTTATACTGATTTCTAATCTAATTTTAAATAACTGCTTACTGGAGAGTTGTCCATCCCCTCTCAGGGCACTTGTGCCCGCTTTGTGCTGGTCAGTGACCGTAATAAAGTTTTGATTGATTGATTGACACAGATGCTCAGTTCCCACTATTTGCAATAGCATAAAACAAGGGTTTACCATATATAAAATAACAAACTACTCAAACAAGAGAGGGAGGGAGCCTGAGGATTTGTGAAATAGCCTAAGCATCAATTTAGTGCTAACCAGGGCCGGCCTTCCCCATTAAGCGACCTACGCAGCAGCAGCAGCGCCCGGAAGGGCCCGAAGCCAGAGGCGCATCTTCGTGATGTCACTTTGTCACGCCTCTGCCGAGGAGGAAGGGGAGGAAGGCCTCGCCGGTCGCGCGTTGTAAGTACGCCCGGAAGGAGAGACGCCGGAGGGAGGGAGCCCTGCGGAGGCGCGGCGGCCTCTTCCTCCTTCCCTCCCTCCCTCCGGCGTCTCTCCTTCCGGGCGTACTTACAGTGCGCGGCCGGCGAGGCCTTCCTCCCCTTCCTCCTCGGCTTCAGGCCCTTCCGGGGGCGCGCTGCTGCTGCTGCTGCCGCTGCGTCTCCGTGGGGGCCGCCCTCATGGCCTCCCCCCTCCTCCTGCTCCTCCTCAGGTCCATGAGCGGCAAGCACGCCCCGTGAGTCCCCTCCCCCCCCGGTCCTCCACGCCGGCACATTCGGGAGTCTGCGCATGCCAGGAGCCACCGGGAGCCACCGGGGGGTGCGCAAATAAAGTTCGCTTACTCCCCCGGAGAGCTCGGGCCGCCCCTGGTGCTAACCACACAAAATTAAAGTTTTCCTTTTGGAATCTTTACAAATCATGGCTGGCTTAATGCATGGATGCAAAACCTGTGGACATAGAGGAATGTTTACAACTCAGAAATGGAATACAGTCCTCAAATGCGGGGAAACCTCCCCAGTCTTGCTTATGAGGAGGGGCTGGGGCATCCCTCCAGTTGTTGTTGAACTGCTGTTTCCTAGTCAGGATAGTCTATAGTGAGCAGTACTGGAATTTGCAGTCCAAAACCAGTGGGTACACACTTCCTGGCCCTGCCTTAGATCATTGTAATAAGCATTATTTCCTGTAAATATGGTAAGCCAGTCCTGCTGCCTTGGAGAGCTGCCCTGCTCCTTCTGCTAAAAGGGGCCCTAGACCACGTAGTGCGATGATGGCACCACTAAGAGTGCAATTTGCCTCAGCTAACCATAACTCATATCGGCTCAAATATAAAGATCTTCATTCTGTTCATGACAAATCAAACAAAGCAAATGTAAGTTAACAACTGTTATCAAGTATTTCTGTTTGGCTGAAAGGTCATTTGGCCAAGCATCAAACCAAATCAAGCACACAGAAAGAGTTTTCAACATAGTGGATGCCTTTTCATTTAGGAAATAGTCTTGCTGTTACAAGTCTGCTTAGCAGTTCAAAGAAGAAAAGTACAGCAGCCTTTGGTGGTATGTATTTCAGAAAAGAATTGAACTACTGATCCCATCTATAGAATTCATTTACCAAAAAGAAATTACAGAGCCAAAAATCTGGGAGTCATGTACAAACAGCTCTTCACACATATTTCAACCACGTTGTATAGAATCAGATAAAAAAAAGGTAGCAGAATGCAAAATGGAGCTTATTCTGCAGTGTAGCTAGGCTTAATTCTCTCCTACATACATTTTATACACTGCAAAACCTAACACATTTGATATACTGCCAAACCGTGACCAGGTTTGTCATATTCTAAAAGATAGCTAGCTATCTCCAGCACCATGGAGCCTTCTCTATCCCTTGCCTTTCTCAAAAGAGAGGGGAAAGATTCAGTTTTATCCCATCTAAATCTAAAAATATGCTCCACTTCTATGTGAAGAGCAGAGAGGGTATCGCTGCCTTCCCCGTGAGCTTGGCCATCATCTGATTTTAATGAAAGAGAGAGATTAAAGATGAATGTTGAAGATTAACTATAATAAGCTGCTTTCTTTGGAGTGATCTAATATAATTCTGAATGAATTAGGAAGCGGATTATTGACCTGTCTGCTACTGCACTCACAAGTCACAATCTTATTATAGTTGTTCCGTCAAATAAAAGAAGAATTTATTAAGGCAATTTATTCTGTCTCCCTTTCTGTCTATACATTTCAGTATCTTGGCCACCATAGTCAGCCTGTAATGGCTTGTGTGGCCACAAAAAATTGCAATGCACAGCTTGTGTGATGCATAATATTTGCTCACAGTGTAAGTCCCTGCTTCAAATGCTATAGTTTTGCCTAATGTCTTCTAGAGCAGTGTTTCCCAACCAGTGTGCCGTGAGCAATCATCAGGTGTGCCGGGAGAAATTGGAACCTCCAATACCCTTTCTTCCCCCTCCTGCCAAACACTTTTTCTTCTCCACTCGGGCTCCCTTCTTCTCAGCCTCGCTCTGCTTGCTTTGCCTCGCTTTGCTCACGCTGCCGCTTCTGCGAGAAGGGGGAGGGAGTAAGACGTGACCCGTGCAGGCGCTACTGCGCAGACTCGCCCCACGTCTTCCTCCCTCCCCTCCACATTGCTCTCTGGATATAGGTGAACTACAGCTCCAAAACTCAAGGTCAATGCCCACCAAACTCTTATAGTATTTTCTCTTGATTATGGTAGTTCTGTGTGGGAAGTTTGATTCCATTCCATCATTGGTGGAGTTCAGAATGCTCTTTGATTGCGGGTGAACTATAACTCCCAGCTGTTGAGCAAGACCTTCTTGTGTGTATAGTCTTTATTGATTAGCCCACTGGCCGTATCAAAAATGTTTGACATACACATACAGTACAACATACGTTAAAATAAACAAGCAGTTAACACGATTAAAACTTGATTAAGTTAAAAATCAATTGCTTAAATTAACAAATCATAGTCAACCAGGATCCTTAGACCCACTTCTTAAAGTATATAAGGCTAAGAAGTCTAAACCAGGTATCATTATTAGAGCAAGCTCAAGCACAGCTCTTTCTGGGAGTGGATGGGACCCCAGCTAAACCAGGTATCAGAAATTATTAGAGCAAGTTTATCAAAAACAGCACATAAAAATTTCTGGGGAGTGGAAATGATAGACTACCAAAGCTGCAGCAGTGAGAGCAGAAATGGGAGTGTCTTTCTGCCATTCCTGCCAAAATATCTATGTTGTGTTCATCGAAACAGGCCCAGGTTTCACACCGAGTGTATAAATACATTTAAAAACATATTCACTATATGTATTACTGTGTTAGAGTGTCATTTTGTGTCATTTTGGTTGGTGGTGTGCCCCAGGATTTTGTAAATGTAAAAAATGTGCCGCGGCTCAAAAAAGGTTGGAAAACACTGTTCTAGAGGGAGGGGTGCCATTAGGGTTGCCAAGTAGAAAACTGGCAATGGCAACACAACGGTTGTGTTGAAAAGATAATTTCAGCAGGTGTTGTCTGTCATGCAAGTAGACAACAAGCAATATCTGCTGATATCTCCCTCTTCTACAAATCCATTAAAGGTACAAGAGCCATCTCCAGGTTTTGTTCTGACAACCTTAGGAAACATGGAAATCACCCAAACATTTTGTCTCCTGAAGAACAAGATACCCTCCCCAAATAATAATAGCAATAACAATAATAATAACAATAATAATATACTTTATTTATATTCCTATCTATCTCCCTGAGGAGACTCAGAACGAATTATAGAACTGAAGTTGCTCAAAATATGGTTGTTTTATTATTAGCAAAACATGCTCATCTTAAAATAAGCTTAAGATATTTCTGGACCAGGAAGTCTTGAACCATTTATGAAAACCAGTAAATATAGCACCACAAGTGTTGAAACATGACTCGCCTGTCACTATAAAGCTTCTATATATGGGATTAGGTGGCTGTGGTTAGCACAGTGAGGAAAACTGTCAGCTGCAGAAAATCTTGTTGAACAGAAGGTTGACAGTTCAAGCCGTGGGTCGGGGTGAGCTCCTGCCATCAGCCCTAGCTTCTGCTTACCAAGCAGTTTGAAAACATTAATGTGAGTAGATCAATAGATACTGCTTTGGTGGGGAGGTAAAAGGCGCCCTTAAGACATGGTGGCAATTTGATCAGGAAGGCATCTACGGGCAACAGGCTCCCCAGCATGGAAAAATGGAACAACAGCACCTCCCCATGGCTGGAATTAAGCACAGCCTCCAGATGCTGGGGATGATAAAGAGGGAAGCCTTGCCTCTTTCTATGTATTGTCTGTCTTTGTTGTTAATTGTATAACTGTATTGAATGTTCGTGATATATATAATCTATCTTCAGTGTCTTTTATGGGCTCAACTAGATGCTTTCTTTGCATCATCCACAGTATCAGAGCTATCCTCTGTACAGATTTTAAAATTCCAGCAATTTTGAAGCCGGGGGGGGGGGCATTCTGGGGAGGGGATTCAAAACCAAATGGAATTTTGGGAGGGAAAAACCTGAAAATGTAATATTTGTATATACCAAAAGTCACTGTTTTAGAACGATGAAATGCATTACATATCACTTAGTTTGGCATAAACTGCCATATTTGCTATATAAAAGTATATTTATTATTTTACTTTATTATAATTACAAATTGTACTGTTCAAATGTTTATATTGTTGTTGCAGCAAATTTTGCCATTTTAAAAGAGAAGAAAACTGTCAATAATAGGAAACGGGGGTGGGGAAATTGCTTTCACCAGTTCTCCCCAGTGTCAAAAAGATATAAAACACACAGTCCCATAAAAAGAGTTGAGAAAAGGAAACTCAGACCTGGGATTATAATTATCTAACACTACTGTATACTTACCCTTACACAACTTTCTACTGCGACTTTTCTAGAACTTATTTTTGGGCAGCAAATATGCAAGCATCTTATCTTGAATATTTTATTCATCATTGTAGAAGGTAATATATCCATAACATTGGGGTTTTCCTCATTTTTCTTGCGGGGAAAATTTACCCAAGAAAGGGAGGAGAATGTTTTCTGAATGCTTCCTTTTTCCTGATCATTCATATCTAGTCTCTAGTCCTTGTACAGATCAAAATGGTTCAGGAAGAACAGTTCAATAGCACTGCTATCCCTTCCCCAGTATTTGTTACCTAAGGCAACAACCTAACTCTTTCTAATGATAGAACGGGTCCTGAAAATGTCAGCACTTGATTTTAACTGGGGGTTTTATCTGGTTTTATTGCATTTTATGTGGTTATCTGTTTTTAACTCTGTAAACCGCTCTGGGCTCCAGAGAGAGTGGTATATTAAGTCGAACGAATAAATAAATAAATAAAAATACTTGCCATTACTTTTGAAAAATTGTATAAATCATTTGCAAAGCTTCAACCTTTGCATTTCCAGTCTATGAGTTCCTGTAGCCAAGCCATGGGCATTGGTTTTTTTATTTAATTTGCATGTTTCCCTGCCAAAAATGGCACCCAAGCATTACAGAAATCATTTTTTTACTTCTATCTGAAAACAGATGTGTTTTTGTACGTCCCAGATCTTGAATAATGTCCCCTAGCTTCTCATATTTTGTCCAAACATATAGGCTGCAAGTGCAAACCTCCACACACTTACCTAGAAGTAAAGCACCGCGGAATTTAATGGTACCTACATCTGAGTAGACATGATTATGCTATCAGTTTGCGTTCCGGACCTTTCTTCTGCTGGTTGTGGCTCACCTCCTCAGAGTCAACATACTTGATCTCATACATTCAAATGTATTGTTCATATCAGTCTTTTCTTTACCTTCTCTTGTTTGAATTGTATTGATGGTCAGTCATTCAATGAATTCAAGATGGGCATGTGGGTGAATACAATCATTGCTGACTAAGGCTGAAAAATGAAATGCAAAGACACTGGCTCAACAACAGTCCATGTGAGAAAGATCTTGGAGTCTTCATGGACATCAAGTTGAACATGAGCCAACAGTGTGATACAGCAGCTTTAAAAGCCAATGGGATTTCGGGCTGCATCCAAAGGAGCATAGTGTCTAGCTTGAAGGAAGTCATGTTGCCTCTCTATTCTGCTTTGGTTAGACCTCACCTAGAATACTGTATCCAATTCTGGGCACCACAGTTTAAAAGAGATATTGACAAGTTGTAAAGTATCCAGAGGATGGCAACTAAAATGATCAAAGGTCTGGAGACCATGCCCTATAAGAAACATCTTAAAGAGCTAGGTATGTTTCATCTGCAGAAGAGAAGGTTGTGAGGAGATATTATAGCCATGTATAAATATGTGAAAGTGTGACATAAAGAAGAGAGAACAGGCTTGTTTTCTGCTGCCCTGGAAACTAGGACTTGGATTCAAATTACAGGCGAGGAGATTCCACCTGAACATTAAGAAGAATTTCCTGACTGTAAGAGCTGTTCAGCAGTGGAACTCTCTGCCTTGGAGTGTGGTGGAAGCTCCTTCCTTGGAAACTTTAAAACAGAGGATGGATGGCTATCTGTCAGGGATACTGATTGTACTTTTCCTACAAGGCAGGGGGTTGGAATAGATGGCCCATCTGTCTTTTCCAACTCTGTGATTCTATGTTATGAAGATTGTTACGGTGTGTCTTCATGTCATTTTTTTTTACTTATGGCAATCCCAAGGCAACCTTTCACAAGGTTTTCTTGGTCAGATTTACTCAAAGAAATTGCAATTTCCTTCCTTGAAGACTACGGGAATAGCGACTCTATGGGTATCCATTGCTGAGTAGAAATTCACGTCCTAATTTCTCAGAGTCCTAGTCCAACACACAAACAACTACACCATATTTCCTCCTTCACACCATACTGGTTCTTCTCATGAAGTAAACAGAGAAACAGCCTTTGGTAGATGCACTTCCAAATTAAAGGTCACAGATGTACCATCTCCATTAATCTACCTCCTTCCACTTTTTCTCAGCTTGCCAATGGTGTTTTATAAAAAGCCATAAACATTTTTCACTTCATGAACAAATGCTTTCCATTATTTAAAGAACCAAAGAAGCTGTCATGTAACCCTCAGTTTTCATAATCCATCAAGAAAATTAATGTAGGTTTCATCCAGTCTCTATGAAATCAAACAGAAATAGACTTTACGGGTTAGAGAGACAGAGATGTTAAGAAAACAGGCTCATGTCTGTTACACTGATTTCTATGTAATATGTAGTCACAAATCCATCAAAAAACAACCTGATTATTTTTATAAAAGAAGACAGAAGAGATACAAAAAAATTATCATGACTTAATAGACACTATGTGTCAGGGGAAAACCGAAAGGAAGTGACTGAGCCAATGAAAGGCCTCATTATGTAATTGTACATGTCTGCTCAAATGGAATCAATCACCACTGTGTTTGAGAAGACTTGCTTGCATGTCAATGAGTATGGGACTTCAACCTTCAACCATTATATCAGTTATTGTTATTATATGCCTTCAAATCAATTCTGATTTATAGTGACAGGGTTTTCTTGGCAAGACTTACCCCAAGGAGATTTGCCTTTGTTCTCTTTATGGCTGAAAAAGTGTGACTTACCAAGGGTCATCCAGCGGGTTTCCAATCCACTGAATTCCTAGTCCAGCATTCAAATCACTACACTCAACTGACTCACTGATTTTAATACTGGGACAAAAATAACCAATGTATGTGCACCAAAATCATACAGAGAAACTACAATTAGTTGTTTCTATATGGCTCAATTTTGACTGATACTTTTCCACAGCTTGGTAGAAGCAGTGCTATACACTGATGGAAAGCAGAGGGAGGCCCTTTTTCAACTTAACCTGGTCATTCTCTGTCAAAGCACCCAGCAGTCATGCATATCTTCTGTATCTGGTTGTTTTCTTTCTTTCTGATCTTTCATTCATGGGTCTTTCCCATATGTCCTTTGAAAGAAATCTGGAGCCAAAAGGAAGCGATGCTCAAAACCACCAAGGATACAGTAGAATTAATGCAGTTTGACACCACTTTAACTGATATGGCTCAATGCTATGAAATCATGGGAGTTGTAGTTTTACAAGGTCTTTAGCCTTGCTTGACAAAGAATGTTGGTGTCTCATCAAACTATAGCACCAATTATTCTTGATCATTGTGACATGGCAATTAAAGTGCTGTGAAACTGTATTAACTCTACATTGTAGATGCACCCCAAGTCACTCTCTGGGTTCTACCAGTTATACCTTCTTATTATTCTGGAATTCCAAGAATAGAAGAAAAAAGTGTTCCAAAACATCAGTAACAAAAAGAGTTGCACCTTTTCTGCTTCTTTTAGGAGGTCTATACAGTCTGTCTATGACTAGCGGGATATCCAAGTAAAAGGGAAGAACACTGTGGCCGGAATACTATCTACAGTATTCCCTCACTACTTCGTGGTTCACTTATTGCGGACTCGCTGTTTCGCGGATTTCAAAAAATATTAATTTAAAATATATATCATGGTATTTTTGCTGTTTTGTGAGGTTTTGCCACCGCCACTCTCAGGGGCGTTTTCCCTTCTCAGTCCCCTCTCCCTCCCTCCAGTCTTGAAGGGCCTTTCCTTCCTTTCCTTCACTTTATTGTAAGCTATTGTAAGACTTAAAATACTGTATAACTACTAAAATAATGTATAAATATTAAAATAAATAGAGTATCCCTACATCGCGGTTTTTCACTTATTGCGGAAGGTCCTGGAACCTAACCCCAGCAATAAGTGAGGGAACACTGTATATGTTCTTTATGTATGCGTAAGCATCATTGTTACAGTGCTATGCCATGAATTCTGACCTGAACCCCATCGATCCCAAATTACTGAGAAGCACCCATCGTAATAAATGCGGATCTCTTCCTATTTCTCAGGAAACAGCTGGCTGTACTTCAACCCCTTCCCATAAGCAATTCTTAGTGTAAAATGCAGAAGAAGGATCCTTGTCACAATTCCCGCTTATGCTGGAGATCAGTCATGAGAGGAGGGTGGGAAAGGCAGCCATCTGCTTCCTAAGCAACAAAAAACAGAGCTCTGTTGATTGCAGCATTTGCTGCTTTTTGATAACTGCAGACTGGGGAACTGCTATAAGGATCTCTACATAAGGATCATGAATATGAAACTGTCATAAAGGAATAATTCCACATTCTGGACTATGATTCTAAAACATGCCATGTGAGGGGTGCTAGTTTTATGTTTATTTTTTCCATTTTTTATTTGAGAAAAAAAATTACGGTTATAGAGACATATACTGTACATTTCCCCCTCTTTTATTTTCTTTCACTCCTGTGCTCCCTTCTCCAGAGCCTTCTCTTCTTCTAAAGTCTCTCAAAAAGTTCAGTTCTTTATTTGGAGGTAAATACCTGTCTTCTTTTTCCAATACTTTTTCTAAAACATTCTCCAAATACTATCAAAGTTATTTTTTCCATAATCCCTTTATTTTAAGTTTGATGTTAGCTTATCATTCAATGCCATTTCCCAGACTTCTTTATACCATTCATTAATTTGTATTTTCATGTCTCCTTTCCAATATTTTGCAATTAATAAGCTAGCTGATGTTAATAACATGTCTATTATTTTTCCCTCTTGCCTTTCTACTGGATTCCTTCTAATTTTTATATTCATAATATTTTCTATATCTCTTATAACCCATTCCCAAAAATCTTTTACATATTTACAATCCCACCACATATGCATGTAGGTTCCAGTTTCCTGGCACCCTGTGGTGTTCCAGCCTAGCAGTGTGATGCCCCAGCCTAGTGGTCAGAGACAGGCACCAATGGTACCTGTTTTGGTCGCCGGAGTGGCCTGCCATGGTTTTGGATTTACTTTCCTTGGGATTTACTCCAGTTTAAAGACTTTTCAAGTTTTACCTGTGGACTTGCTTAACTTCTTTCATCTTATGGACTATACTTATTCAAATAAAGGTATTTTACAGAGTTTGCATGTGTGTGTGATCTAGGGGGGTACGTTCCAGATCTGAGGTGCAACATACCCTCTCCAACATTTTTCATTATTGTTCTTATTTATAATGTTTAACCTTCTCAGTGTTAAATACCACTTCCAAATTAATGTATAATAATTTTCTTTTATTCTACTTGACATGTTTTTAATTGGCTTGCTTTCCAGATCTCTTCCCATTCTTTTTCAGTTATCTTTCTTCAGTTACCTTTGCTAGTTTTAGTAGAAAATAACCATCTGCAGGGATCAAAATAAATCACATTGGTCTATTCGCAGCTTTGGAGAATGTTCACTTGGCTACAACGCAGAACTGGATGAAGTTTGCTATATTTGATTTCCTTAAAAACTTGCTTAGTGGGAAGATGACAAGGCAGGTGTAGTGGGACACTCTTTTATCTGATAAACTAGTATTGCATTTCTGAAAACAGAAAACAAAGCCATTCTGTCGTCGTCATGCCATAGGAGACTTGAATCATTTTCTCCTGAGCAGCAAGACTAGTATAAACTCAAGAATGCAAAATGCAATGGAATCCTGGTTCCATTTTTATTAAGGCCTTTCTCCATTTGCCTAGCATTTATATTTGTAATCAAACCCCAAATGCTGGCATGAAATGATGTCTAAAGATAAGGTGCATCTCTCAGAAAACAACATTTTGAAAGCTTGTGTTTTGAGTGACATTGCAACAGAGATGGGTGTTGTCTCCCATGTTAATGGCACAGTGAATCCATTCTGTTTTAGTCTAAACATGAAAGGAATTAATATAGGAACTCAACCTGTTTGGAAGATATGATTCAGCACCTTAATTAGCTGCTTTTAAATGTATGTTGCGGTTTGTGAAATGCATGCAGATTAGAAGATTTAGTCCTCTGTATATTCAAAGACGAGCAACCCAAAATAGAAGAATGTAAAACTTAAATTTACTCTTGTATAAGCAGAGTTCAATATAACATTGACTTAAACACAAACCAGTAATACAGTCACAGTTCTGAGTATTACACTCACATATGGTTATTTGACTCATGCAATTCTTCCAGCAGAAAATATGTCTCTTCCCATTTTCCTTCCTTGGAGACAAGCAGAGAAGACAAACTTGCCAGCATCAAATGAGCTGCAAGTCAGGAGCTTACACTGAGTAGCAAGGATTCAGCAAGCCCAGGAGCAAATGTTCAGTAAGCCCACATCATAGAACAAACACTCCCCACTTATACCGCTTTGGGAGTGGCCTTAAGTCAGTGGTTCTCAACCTCTGGGTCCCCAGATGTTTTGGCCTTCAACTCCCAGAAATCCTAGCAGCTGGTAAAATGGCTGGGATTGCTGAGAGTTGTAGGCCAAAACACCTGGGGACCCACTGGTTGAGAGCCACTGACTTAAGTACTCATCCTATGGCACACAATAAATCAGGGTGAGTCTTTTCCTCTGAACACACACACATGGTAGTGATCACACAAGAACATAACCATGCCTCTCAATAATTTAGACTAAAATCCAGAATGGGTCTGTATCTTGTTGTCCTTGAAAGATGCCAGTTGGTCTAAAGTAAGAAAACACTTATCTGCTAGCAAAGTACATGTGTGCCATCTCATCCTATCATTTGAAAAATATCAAATAACCCTCTAGTCTAAGAAAACCTTACAAAATATATGAGGTCATCAAAAGTCAACATACAACACACAAAGAGAGGAAAAGATCATTTTTAAAGGGGGGGGGCACATCTCATTTCAGTTAGTTGCAGTACTGGTATTTATCCCAAACCTATGTTACAGGGACCATGCTAGTAAAAGAGAAGGGAGTTATATTTTTTGTGGAAAATGCAGAGTTTAAAATTAAGAAAGTATTCTCTGCCTTTGGTGCATATTGAAAATGGCATCAATCACACTTTGGCACCAAGTAAGAAACTGGGTCATCTCCCAAGATTTTGTGCTCTACTGACCATGAGATGACTCTGACCTGTCTTGGGCATATCTTGTAGATTATAGGAAATCCACAAATTGTGCATTTGTCAAAATCTTCATCCTGTTGAATAGTTTTAAATTGTTTTTATCATTGTTTAATGTTTTATTCTCTACACCTGACCCAGAGATCTGTAGCTTATAAGGTAAGTTTGAAATATTGCAATAAACAAATAATTGCAGCTCTTTTCAAGAATTATTTATTTACTGCATTTATATTTCGCCCTTTTGACCCTGAAAGGGACTCAGGGCAGATCACAGAACACATACATGGCAAACATTCAGTGCCGTTAAACAGACAACAGAAAGAGGTATATGTTGGCATTTTCCCAACTTCAGTGTCCTGGAGGTTGTGCTCGATTCCAGCCATAGGGGATGTTGTTGCTTTATCCTCTATGACAAAGAGCCCTTAGTCACAGACTTACTCCTTTCTTTGATTGCTGGCATTTTCTGGTATTTCCTTTTTTATGGTGCCGTAAAATGCCTCCCCACTAAAGCAGTGCCTAATTTCTCTACTCACAGCTCATAGCTGTTTTCGAACTGCTTAGATGGACAATGAGTTGGGCTGAAGGTTGGGTGCTCACCCCAACCCAGGCTTTGAACTGCCAACCTTTTGATTGGTGTGATCTATTGCTGCTGGTGATTAACCAGCTGTGCTAAAGCCCAGCCCAAGTTTTATTAATGTGTTTTTATTATTTATAATTCTAGAGACCTAATCATAAAGTATTTTAGGAAGACACATAAGTAGAACACCCTACAGTTTTTAATTACATTTGATGGCAGTGGCAAAAAAGAACTTCATTTTTGACAGTATCTATCTCTAATGGAATATGCCAAAAATGTTCCTGGAATATCTTTTTCAACAGAAAAGAGTTGGCATTCGGAATGCATGCAAAGCATGTGGTCAACTCTATATAGGGCTAAATACAATTTTATTTATTTATCTCAGTCGCCGTCCCCCCCAGGTCTCAGTGTTTTTGCCAGCATAAGCTAAATATTGCTCTGCAAAGGAGAGGAAATGCATATGCCCCTGCTGAGTGGTCACATTGGTAATTTCATTAATACAACTAAATTTTGCAGGACTAATGTTTTGAGGGGGGAAATTTCTTTCTCTCAGCAATGCTTTCTGACTGAAATAGAAAAGTCAGCCACCTTTGCAAGCAGTGAGTGACCATTTCAGAATGTGGTTCATTTTCTAGAGTTGGATGTGTCAAAATATGACAGTATGTGAAGTCCAGTTGATTATCTTCTCATAAAATTGACATCACTGCTGCTAAAATGAAGCAGTTCATGAAATGCCACATGATTGAAGTTTGCAGGGACTTTTTTTAAATCAAGAGCAATTTCTTTTGAATTTGAGTTCTTTCACTCAGTTTAGTGGCCTAAAACAATTTCAAAGCAAGGTCATATGTTCCCAAAGCATTTGCAAGCTCTAAAGAGACAAGTATGTTATGAGAGTGCAATAACATTTGAGAGCAATTGTTACATAGGTGAAAAGAATAACACATTTCAGGCAGTATTGCGAGATCAGGACTACACCACAACCTGAGATTTCAGCACCATAATTTGGATGACGTCCTGTGAAGGCATATAGAATGGGCCCTGGTGATGCTACAAGCACTGGCCTCTTACAATACCATTAGGCATCAATTACAGTTGCAAGAAGTATATCATTTCATTTTTTTAAAACACCAGGTCTAACACATTTGTAAAATATGTATATGAGCACATTACAAAGGCACTGGTTTCATGACCTGGTGAAGAGCAGCCATCCCCTGAGATCTGTTGTTGTATGCCAATTTACCATCTCATCACAAAGGGCTAAAATCGGCTGTTATGTGCCAATTTTAGCTCAGGTCACCCATGGAGCTGGCCAGCTCCCATCATATGATGCCATGGTGGTTCCGTGGGTGAAAGAGAACGAAGGCGGCACATGCCGCCAGCAGGGAAACATTGGAGAGCTCCCGTATTTATTTATTTATTTTTATCCTGTCCTTCTCAACCCTCGAAGGGGAACTCATGGAGGCTTACATTGAGCCCCATTTAGAGGCTATTTCAACAGTTACAATAAAATCACAACATATACACAACATAATAAAACATCATAATTAATATCAGATACAATCATCGATTAAAAACATAAACCAGCCATAGATTGATTGCCATACAATCTATGGGGGGAAGCAGTGCACACCACGAGCACTCGTCATTTCCCCCCTTCTGATCTTCCTCACTTGGATCCGAGTGATGCGAGCATGAACCACCACTGGCTTCCGGCTGTCTGGTGAGGTCATTTGTAGTCATTGTCAACTTATGACAACCCTAAGATGAGCCTATCATGGGATTTTCTTGGTAAGATTTGTTCAGAGGGAGGTTTCTTTTGCCTTTCTCTTAGAAAATGTGACATGCCCAAGGTCACCCAGTGGGTTTCCATGTCTAAGTGGGGATTTGGACCCTGTTCTTAAGAGCCACAGTCCAACATTCAATCCATTACACCATGCTAGCTCTTAAAGAAAGATCTGGGTGCCACAATTTCATTAATATTATACATAGTTCTAGATATATTGTCACTGATACATAGTTTTATATAGCATCACTTACACATAGTTCTATATAGTGGCAGGAAATAATGCCTGACTTCAGGAAATAAAGCCCGACTGTTCATTGGAGGGAAGGATATTAGAGGCAAAGATGAAGTACTTTGGCCACCTAATGAGAAGACAGGAAAGCTTAGAGAAGACATTGATGCCGGGGGAAATGAAAGGAAAAAGGAAGAGGGGCTGACTAAGGGCAAGATGAATGGATGGTATCCTTGAAGTGACTGGCTTGACTCTGAAGGAGCTGGGGGTGGTGACAGCCAACAGAGACCTCTGGCATGGGCTGGTCCATGAGGTCACAAAGAGTTGGAAGCGACTGAATGAATAAATAAACAACAAATATAATGGCAGAGAAATGATATGTAGTGGGTAGCAACCCTCCAACATTTTTCAGAGATATGTGAGGCCAAACAAACATCACAGTATGGCTTCAACTATTAATGAAGAAGAACAAGCATACTAGAAAGGGATACTAGAAAAAACAGTTTGCTTTTGCCTGGGTATACTGTGAAGGACAAGACATAAATGACATAAAAGAGCAACAAACTATGTTTGAATTCCCACCGCAAAATAAAGAGACCAGACACAAGATATGGAGGAAATAATGGGCCATTTATTCACCTAATTAGAAAAGTAGTAATTGAGCTAAGTAACTAGGTGGGGGGAGCACTGTGACATGGGTAATGGCATGAAGCCAGATATCATTCTCAGACTACCTTCCAAGTCAACCACTGGGTGAAGCACCTGACCCTGGGGCACTCCACATTTATGGTTTGCTATCTCGGCTGGTCATTACTGGAATGCCGTCCCAGGGGACCCCACCGCCCGAGCTGTATAACCTAATAGGAGAGAGTTAACCCCCCCCAGGTAAGCCCTAAAGGAAATGTTTGGGGGAACCCCCTAAGCCATAGAACCTATAGAGGAAGACCCAAAAGTCTGCCTTCCCCCCAAAATGGAGGGGTGCCAAGGTGTACACTGATCCATGCTCTCCCCCCACTTCCTGCCACCAAAAAACTCAAGTGTCTGCCTAGTGTCTGCAACCGCTAACCCCCTTTTAAGATCCACAAGGACAGGAAGTTTCCTTAGGCCTCTTCCCTCTGCAGTCTGGCGGCAATGCCAGTCTATGAAATAGCTCATCTTTCGACAGGGAGCTACAAATGTTCCCCTCTAGCCATAAGTGAACTACTCACTATGTTACTTCAGATGTGCTGCACCTTTTTACAGAAGTGAGGGAGTTGCGGGCCAAAAATTAACTTTCCCATGCTCTGCGTTTTCTCTCCTCTATCTAGGATGTATAATAAATGTGTTGTGGCCTTGACACCAGTGGATCCAGTGTCTTCCCCCTTCTGCCTAGCATAATTCTTTTCATCCTGTACCATGATTGGGAGCAGAAATGGCCGAGAATTCATGATGGCAGAGAATTCAATGATGGGATTGAACCAAACATGGCACACAGGACTCCCATGACCAACAGAAAACACTAGTAAGGTTTGGTGAGCATTGACCTTGAGTTTGGGATTTGTAGTTCACCTACATCCAGAGAGCACTGTGGACTCAAACAATGATGAATCTGGACCAAACATGGCAGGAATACTCCATATGCCCAAATGTGAACACTGGTGGAGTTTGGAGGAAATAGACCTTGACATTTGGGAGTTGTAGCTACTGGAATTTATAGTTAACCTACAATCAAAGAGCATTCTGAACCACACCAATGACAGAATTGGGACAACTTCCCACACAGAACCCCTATGACAAACAGAAAATACTTAAGGCCATCCAGTCCAACTCCCTTCACCAGGGCAAGAAAACGTAATCAAAGCCCTCCTGACAAAGAGCCATCCAGCCATAGATAGATAGATAGATAGATAGATAGATAGATAGATAGATAGATAGATAGATAGATAGATGTGTGTGTGTGTGTGTGTGCGTGTGATTCACACATACACAGATATAGTATCATAGATTTTAAAGGGACCCCTAAAGAAGAACAATTGTATGTTGCATGTTCCAGAGTGGGCAAACCAGACAATCTCCACAACACTGACAAAGAAACAGCAAGAAATACTGTTTACCCACAAGCATAAAAAATTACATATTTAGAAAGCAACACTTTCTCATTACTTTATTTTCCAGATCTCCAGACTGGGCCACAGCAACGTGTGGCAGGGGACGGCTAGTCATTAGGCATGAGAAAAAAGTTATGGAAATGAAATGATTCGTAAGAAATTCGTAAGAAATGCTACTTTTGAGTATTTCCGCACCTGGAACGCCAACCAGGAAGTGGACTTTCTTTATAGAACTGGGGGCCAGGATTTTCTTAAGTGTCGTTATTAGGTCGTAAGGGGGGGGCACCCTCCTTCTCTCTCACCACCCTCCTGCCTCCCTTGCCAATAAGTATTATGGCAAGGCAAGCCCTAAACTCGCTCCTTCTTTCGGCTGGAAGCCGGAAAAATGTAAACAGAGAGGATTACTCAGAAGTAAATCTGCAAAGGAGGGCACTTTGTGGATTTACTTCTGAGTAAACCTCTCTGTTTACATTTTTCCAGGCTTCCCTGCCTCTCCTGCCTGCCAGGATCTAAAGCATCAAAGAGTATTGGGGTGAGAAACCAACCTAATGTATAATAGAATGAATGCTACTGTAAGTGCCTAATATTATAAGTAATCCAACTGGTCATACCTACATTCCATGCACATGCAATAATACAGCAGTAATAACAATAACAAGAGGTAAAATTCAAACCAAGTATTCTGACTGGTCCCTGCCTCATGCGGTGCAAACGGGCTCTTCTCTATTAGCCTGGGAAAAGCCAGCGTTTTCTGCTTGGGTGCACACACATACATATTCTTGGGGGGGGATTTGCTGCAGAATCCCGGGCTCATAGAGAAGATTCTGCAGCAAATCCCCCCCAAGAATATGTATGTGTGTGCACCCAAGCAGAAAACGCCTGCTTTCCCGGGCTCACAGAGAAGAGCCCGTTTGCACCGCATGAGGAGGGACCAGTCAGAATACTTCGGTTTGAATTTTACCTCTTCTTATACCCATTGTTATTACTGCTGCATGTGCATGGAATGTAGGTATATGACCAGCCTGGGCAAACTTGGGCCCTCACTCCCTCAGGATCGGGGTGAGACAGAGGCAGCATGGGGGGGCTCCTCCTCCTTTTCTTTTGCTGCTTCCAAGAATAGAATACCCGCTCCCTCCCTCCTTCCCTCCCTCCTTCCTATTTGGAGAGTCCCATCTAGAATTCAGTGTGATTTATTCAAGTTGTGGCCTACAACTCCCAGAAATCCCAGCCAATTTACCAGCTGTTAGGATTTCTGGGAGTTGTAGGCCAAAACCATCTGGAATGTGCATGCGCTGGCATACGAACTACTAACGAATTTCGTTAATAATTAAGTTACATTTTAGAAATTTTTTGAAAATTTTTTGTAAGTCTTTCTTTTACTAATAAAAAAATCCCCCTTTGATTTTAGAATCGCCATTTTTGGGTTCGAAACCATGCCTACTAGTCATACAATAAAGGGCTACTTCCAGCAAGGTTCCATTGGGCTCCATCCTGGCAGTGTGCCAACAGCACGTTAAGAGGATACGGGTGAGTCAAGAAGCCTGGGACAGCAGAGAAACATCGTGGGATGGCAGCCCACAACCAACCACGGTAAGGGGACAAAGCTGGGCAGTGCCCCACAGTTTCCCACACTGCCCCCTGCTGTTCCCAGGCTTGTGAAGCTCCATGTGATGAGGTCCTCTGTCAGCCTCAGAAGAAAGCAAAAGCAACCACTCTCTGGACAAATCTTACCAAGAAAACTACAGAATAAGTTAGATGTACAGAACAACAACATTATCAGAGAAGTGGGGTGCTAGACTATACATTATCCTAGACTATTCAGTGGCAAATTCCTGATACCAGCAGCATTTTTTCCCCTCCCCGCTGATAGTGGCTTTAAAAAAAAATCCATGACACACTGAAACAAAAGAGTTCCAAGAGACTAGGAGAACACAATTGCTTGGTCAATATTCCTCCTTGCTACTTGAGGACGGTAGGAGATAACTGGCAGCAGCCCCTTACTGTTCCGGCCCCCACTGGGCCTGTTTGGTACTGTGTTACGTACCTATTTGGCTTTTACCTGCAAGGCCTTTTGTTTAGCCATGTAGACTGTGATGGGCGGAGTTGTGCCTGGCTCCAAACCTGGCATTACCACCCTGAACTCCTCCCCTTCTTGAGTTCACTTGGGGGGCTGGACTTCCTTTCTGCCCCCATTCCAAGGAACAGCACATGGACGAAACAGGCGGAAATCTAAAGCTCGCTTAGACAATGCATCTTTGTCCACGTATAGCTTTCCACCAACGCTCTCAAGCCAGGATTGCAGTGAAAGGAAGGCCAGCCCTTCACCCAAAGACTGTAATCTCTGGCAACCTCAGAACTTCATGTGTCGGAGGACCATTTGGAGCAACAAAGGGACCCTGGAATCAGAAGAAAGGTAACATCACTCTGCAACAGAGGCAAGTGAACACATTTCCTTTGTTTAAAGGACCCTTTTTGCAACCTACTTCAAACTTTTTGGACCATCAGTTTTTATTGATTGTAAGCAAATAAACCTTGTTTAAGTTCACCTATTTTTGAGTCCTGAACTCATTGCTCATAGACTCCAGGTTTTCTTTTTATGGGAAGGCTAGAACGCTACCCTCAGGGTCCTATAGAAGCTTCTCCATTTCTCAAAGCCCTTTTTCAGGCCCTGGGCGGGACACCACACTTACCATTTACATAAAAGATTTTTAAGCCACTGTTCCTTTAATGAAGAAGGCAAGGGTCGCACAGCATTTGGAACCTATGGCTATGGCATTAGACAAAGGCCCTACAGAGATATGAATGAGGATTGGCCAAACTGCCTACAATGTCAGGCAGCATCTGTTTTCCCCTCACTCCAGTATCACCTTTTTACAAGGACAGAAAAAAGCTAAGCGGGAAGCTGTGAATGGACACAAAGGCAGCAAAGAAACAATTCCCAGCACCAAGCAAGGAGTTCTGTTCCAGGATTTCTCACCACTTTGCATCAGTTTGAAAGAAGCTTGTGTCACCATTGTTTCAGGATTGTAGAGAACTAGACTTACAATTAAATGCCTCCAGCAGAAGAAATTGGATGTCATGAAAGAAAGAAATGGCTGGTTTTTACTTTATTCTTACTTTATTGTTGTTATTATTATCATTATTTACTGCTAATATTTTTACTGCTGGACATGAAGAGAGGAACCTGTGGAATTTTTGTCCTTTTGCCCCCCAAAATTTTATTCTTGGGAGGGTACCATTTGCTGTTGAAGCCCAGGCAGCAAAATGACTAGAGCTACATTAGAATCATGCTGGTCATCAAGGTTTGATATACAAGGCCAATGATTTTAAAAAATCTGATTGAGGCATTGGATGAATTACCCCCATTGCTTTCAAAAGATCTTGGCACAATAAACCTGTTTGGATATATCTATCCTTGTGGTCGTGTTGGATAACTTACTCTCTCAGCAAACAAACAGGCTCACCATCTATACAAACAGCACGGGAATTTTTGAAAAGCAAGAGAAGGTGGGGGGAAGCTTCCTCTATTATCTGATTTGTATTTAATGACCCCACTCTTCCCTTCATATTAAAAATGTGCCTTTTTGACACAAGCTTTCTAACTCAATTCACAACCTACAGAGGCGCAGAGATAGCAATATTGGAGGCTCTAGAGAGGTCTTGCTAAAGTTGTGAAAATTCAGTGAAAAATGGGCAGCATTTTCCTTTTTGATAGGCACCGGCATTATCCTCCATCACAAGGAAAAGCTATATAATGATAGTCTGCGAGACTACCTTGAATTGATATTTCAAAGGGCTTCTGTTGAAAGGATGATTTATCGATCACAAGACCAATGGGGCTTTTATCAAAAGAAAATTGATTCCTTTGTTGAACTATTGAGAAAAGATTGATGATGTGCTGTAGCCAAGCTTAGGTTTGGTGAGTCAGTAGTAGGTAAATCACGAACACCATATAAATTCAATACTTATTACACTGCATACCAAACAACACACACACACACATGCAGTAATTGGCAACAAAATTATTCCCTTTGGGGAAAGAACTGAATGCATGATTTTAGCATTAGGATACATTCCATGTGATTTATAAGTACACAGATATAGATCAGTTGTCTGAGCAATCGTGTGCTATATAATAAGACAAAGCACAAGAAACACATTTGTGTGTGTGTACAAACATGCAAATAATTACGTCCACATTTTAATATAAAATAACACATTTTCCTACTTTCTTGTTATGATACAACCCAGTTTGAATAACTAGATAGCCCCATCTCTAATAATAATAATCATCTTTATACCCCACCACCATCTCCCCAAGGAGACACAGGGCGGCTAACATGAGGCCAAGCCCAATAATTACAATAAAACAAAGTAAAATACAAACAAGCAAATATTAACATCAAAGTAAAATGGAAACAATAACAAAGTAGACAATAAAGCAAACACAAAATAAAATGGTAGAGGAAATAAAACACAGTGGGCGGGTCAAATGTAAAACTTATAAAACCCTGGGTGAGATGAATAAATTGAGTAATATGTCTGAGGGGAGACTCAGGAGGGATGAACAATGAGATTAACCTTCAATAAGGGACAAGAGAAAGTGCATAATAGCTACTCTCTCATCAGATGCCTTCCATGGTCCGATCAGCTGAATGCCAGAGCTTGGACAAATTACTTTTGCTCTCGGAATCTCCCACATGTTTTCCAGAATGGAAGAGTTTGCCAGCAATTAGTATGTGTACTTACTATGCTGTATACCAAACTGTGCACATACTAATTGCTGGCAAACTCTTCCATTCTAGAAAACATGTGGGTCAATAAAAATGCATATAGATATATATGAATAATTTTGTCTACTCTTATGCATTATTTCATTTTATGTTTTATATCAATCCTTTCAGTTATCACCTAAGCTACTAAATTCAATAGCATGGTCACCAACAAAACTTTCACAAAACCCGCTTCATCGTGAGTTTAAGTTCCCATGTCCGAAGAAAAACCTGGGCTTTCCCAGGAAGGTGTCCCTATGCCAGCGTGGTAACTGCCACGCTGAAATGATACCACCCCAACTCCTCAACTCCAATAAAAAAGGCTTAAAATTTAAAAAACTTACCAAGTCACCGAGAGACTTATCTGGCAGCCCTCCTGGTGTGTAAAAATGCCATGCCAGGAGGCGGGGGTAATCCCCCAATCCATCATTTTTACACACCAGGAGGGCTGCCAAAGCAGTCTCATGGCAACCCGGTAACTTTTAAAAAGTAAAGCTTGGAGGGGGGGCGTTGTGATGGGGGGGGGTGCCATCTCACATCTTTGAGCTCCAGAAACCCAAAAGGTGTGAGATGGGTGTGGGGACTGACCCCTGTTAGTACCTAGGATCAGTCCCCACAGGGCCCATGCCCCATTAGACCTGGGCCTTTCAGGAAGGCCTAGGTCTAATCGTGTATCTAATTAATTTGGGACAAAACAGGGTTTTCCTGTCTGGAAGGGCCCTATGAGACCAAGGTCTGAATCCTCACTCGGTGATGGAAACCTACTGGGTGACCTTGTAAACATTGTTCTCTCCCAGACTCAACGAAGGCAATGGTAACCTCAATCTGAACAAGTCTTGTCAAGAAACCCCCATGAGAGGTTTCACCATAATAACAACAAAAACAACAACAATAATAATAATAATAATAGCAAAGAAAAAATATGGATGTGGCTCACAAAGAGAACTTTGAAAAAGGAGACGGAGGGCCTGATTCTGGCAGCCCAAGAACAAGCCATTAGAACAAATCCCATCAGAGTCAGAATTGAAAAGCTGATGACAGATCTCAAGTGTTGACTCTGCCAGAAAGCAGATGAAACAATAGATCACATCCTCAGCTGCTGCAAGATTACGCAGACAGACTACAAGCAGAGGCATAACACCGTTGCTCAGATGATTCATTGGAACTTGTGCCACAAATACCATCTGCCTGCGACAAAGAACTGGTGGGACCACAAACCTTAAAAAGTTACAGAAAATGAACACGTCAAACTGAGACTTCCAAATTCAGACTTACAGAGCTTTGGAGAACAATACTCCTGACCTCAAAATCGTATTTAAAAACCTAGTATGGATCATTGATGTTGCAATCCCAGGTGACAACAGGATTGAAGAGAAACAACTGGAACAATTGACACGATACAAGGTTTTAAAGATTGAACTGCAAAGACTCTGGCACAAGCCAGTAATGGTGGTCCCAGAGGTAATCGGCACACTGGGTGCAGTGCCTAAAGACCTTGGCCTGCACGTAAACACAATTGGCACTGACAAAATTACCATCTGTCAACTGCAAAAGGCCACTGTACTGGGATTTGCGCGCATTATATGCCGATACATCACACAGTCCTAGACATTTGGGAAGTGTCCAACGTGTGATCCAATATAACAGCCAGCATATTGATCTCGTTTGCTGTGAGAAGAAGAAGAAGAAGAAGAAGAAGAAGAAGAAGAGGGGGACATCTATCTAATATAGTCTGTTTAATATTTAGAGAGGAGGTTCTCTCCTGCATCCCCAATATTGCTGAGAGAAAGAGAAAAAGGGCCACCCATTGGAGACAATGACCACCTATTTTTTGTCTCTCATGGGGTGGCATTTATGTGTGTCCAGTCTCCATCTATTCAGTTAAAGGTGACTCTAACTCAGGGGTGCTCAGAAGGTCGATCGCGATCGACCGGTCGATCTTTGGGTCTCTTCTGGGTGATCTTCAGGCCCTGACCAGGTTGCTGCTGCCGCGCACGCACTCCAGCGCCGCCTTTCTCCGCTCGCGCAGCTTTGGAGACCGCTTCGAGCATTGGCGCATGCGCGCTGGGCAGAAGCAGATGGAGGCAGAGCGTGGAGCTCTTCAGGTGCGGGCTGGGAAGGGCAGGGCGTCGACAGAGGAGGAGGCGGCCGAAGCAGCCCGAGGGGGAAGAAGCAGCGCCGAAGCAGCCCGAGGGGGAAAAGAGCCAGGCCCAGCTCGACCTCAGAGGGCTCAGCCTACTGAGGGGTGATGCGATTGACAGCCGGCAAAGAAGGAAGAAGCCGCTGGGGAAAGAAGGCTGTCACAGGTGGGAGAGCAGGGCGAGGGGCTTCCGGCCTCTCTCGGCTTCTTCCTTCCCGGGGCTGGGAGCGTGCGTGCGTGAGCAGAGGAAGGTGGCGTTGGGAGCGTGCGCGCACGAGCGGAGGAAAGTGGTGCCGAGAGTGTGCGCATGCGCGCGGGAGCACACGCGCACTGGCGACAATAGGTGATCTTTAGACTTTGGTTTTTTTTAAAGTAGCTCGCAGGCTGAAAAAGTGTGGGCACCCCTGCTCTAACTAATCCCATTTAACATAAACAATTATCTTCCCTTCCAAAGGGGAAAAAAGGTTTTTATATGAAGGACCAATCACTTGATATTGTTTCTATCCACCTTTCCTTTTTGCCTACCTTTGCCTACAATCTAATGGCATTGGATTGTATCAAACATCATATATGAGTATGTTGTACACTTTTTTGGTTGTTTCATTATGCATTATAACTTTGCCTATATGATTATTTTTTCTAATCTCTTTGTTTAGGCTTTAGGTGACTTCTTGCCAAGAGATAGCTGATACAATTATTCTTCTTTACCCACACCTTTAATGTTTTAATCTAAACAAACACCTTTATTTCCATAATATTCATTCGGAAAGTACTAACATTTTGCCAAATATGTACCCAAATAGAGTTTAATCTGTAATAATTCACAAAATAAGCAATAATAATTTACAAATAGAAGACATCCTATGGGACTTCATCATGAACGAGGCAAACAGATTGTCTACTAAATAAATCTGGATAGACTCTACTATGTGGGGCAGCTGATTTGGGTTATAAATGGCAGGGAGGCTCATAACTGTAAGAAATGGACAATGCTATAATTTGTTTAAGGGAGATTGTAAAGTTTTTCCTCCTTCCCAAACTCAGGCTTTTCTTAATATTTGAGAAATAGCATTAAGGAGGTTTATTTATAATGCATCTATACAGAGGGGAGTTGGTTTGGAAATCCTTTGTGTATCTTAAAATGCTTTGAAGCTTTGATAAGACCAAGTGAAAGCAGAAAAAAAGAAAATCAAATGATAAATATTCTGGAGAGACTAGTGTATTTTCAAAGCCTGCCATAAATGTAATCCATTCTTATATGTATTTTGTTAAACCACTTGAGTGGACACCACAATGAGGATGAAGATAACATTAGGGCTAAATCCCTCCACAGAAGCCACAACTTCATGTGCTCTGCTTCTTTGATATACTTCTTGAACAGCTCTAGTCCCGTCTGATTTATTTTTGTTTGTTTTCAAATCCCTAAACTTGACATATTGTAAAACAGACAGTCCTATAATGCATCTTTGTTGCATTTGTTATCCTGTTCCACTTCATTCATGCAGCAGGTCTCCAACCTGTCTATTGACAACAACCCCTAATGCAACTTTGGCTTGCATTCATTAAACCTGATTAGTACAGCACTTAATAAAAATCCCAAATTAATTTGTGAAACAAGACAATAGATATGTGTGCGAAATTCGTTCCTACGGTTTCTTTAGTGTCTTCCATTTATTTGGAAGCACGAAATGGGAATATGAAAACCTGCTCGACATGAAAGCCTGCCTACAGCCTGCTTTCATGTGTATCTGATCTTGCCTCCTTGCCTTGGAAAGAGAGTGTGTATGTGACGGGCAATGCATGAAGGGCTGGAATTCGGCTGCAGGCACGCTCCAGGATGCACCATGCTTCTTCTCTTCCTCTTCTTTCCTCCTTCTCGTCTTTCTTCCCAATGCTGCTCCCCTTCCAGGATCCAGATGTGGGAATGGGAAACTGGACAACCTGGGAAGCAGGAGGGAGAGCTGTCAATCAACTTGCCTTCTTGTCTTGGAAAGAGAATGTGGGTGTGGCGGGGCATGCAGGTAGGTCCGGAGCGCGGCTGCAGGTGCACTCCAGCCTGCCTGTCTGCACACCCCACCACACACACACTCCCAAAGAGTGTGGCAGGGAGTGTATAGTAGGGTCTGCAGGCAGGCCTGGAGTGGGCCTGCAGCAGAGTGCCTCTTCGCTCTAGTAAGAGATGCTCAGCTGCAGGAGCACTTTCAGGCCTGCTTGCACAACCTGCCACACACACACTCTCTTTCCAAAGGGAGTGCGTGTGTGGCAGGGCATGTAGGCAGGCCTGAAAAGTGTGTGTGCCTGCCAGTGCCTACAGCCAAGTGCCTCTTACTCTATAGTAGAAACAGCAGGTGACAGGTTAGAAAAACATATGCCGGGAAGCAGAGCCAGTACATGGGAAGGCCCCCATAATGGTCTGATTTTCAGCCCCTGAAACAAAAGAACCGAAACAACCTTCCCAATTTCAGGAGGCTTGTAAAAGTACTGCCTTTCTTGTATTCAGCTATTTTGAAAAAATATTTTCATTTACTATACCATGTCCTCTCAAAAAAATCATTAAAGGCATGAGTTTTCCCAACAGATTATAAAATGATGCATTGATATCAGTTGACTTTTAGGTACTGTTTCATTATCCGGGCAGAGACTTAAAATAATAATAATAATAATAATAATACACTTTATTTATATTCTGCTCTTCTCACCCCAAAGGGGACTCAGTGCGGATTACAGGACACATACAGCAGGCAATCCCTGCCGATTATGACATAAAAGACATACAGGACATACAAGGATATACAAGGACATATATATAACAGAAGGATCTTTCTGGATCTTTCTGGATTGAGCCTGTTCGTCTTGGCTTAACCGGGTGTTGTTATATTCGTCACTGGGTACTACTGCTCCATTCCGTCACAAGGGGCCGCTGTTGTTCCGTCTTCCTTGCTATCTCCCTCCTTCTTTCCGACGAGGAGCCTGCCAGCCAGCTGAATCCTCTTCCGGTACTCGTTTTCAATATTTATATTTATTGAAGTTAAAAAGTCCTTTTTAAGATACCTCCCCCGCTTATGCGGTACCTAATTTTCTACTTGCAGATAGCTTTCAACAGCTAAGGTTAGCTGGGGCAGGGCTTACAGCTGACTTACCCAAATCAGCCCGGGATTCGAACTTGCCAGTTCAGATCTTACAGCTTGCAGCTACAGCTTTTAACCACTGTGCTAAACTCCCGGCCCAGGAAGTGCTAGAAAAAGAAAGATAGTCTATTTGATGGTGGTGGCGTTGAAGGAAGAAAATCATTTCTCTGTTTACATTGGTTATTCCCCCTCCCCATTTACCATTTCATAAACAAAGTTTGTTTCCACGATGGCGACATGGATGGGGGGAATAACAGGAAAACAGATCCTTCAACACACACACACACCCAATGAAAAGGACTAACCTCCTTTGTCTAGTGTCCCCTTGTGGCTTCTGCTTTGTTGAAGAAATAAGTAAGATCAAAATCCTGTTTATGTCTCCCAAAGTACAACTTTCACTGATCGACAGATTCACAGACGATCGTTACCCTGACCTTTCAAACTTTCTGCACATCCTGGGATGTCATGGACAAGCATATTGCATGAATCAAAACTGCCCAGTACAGCAGCAATAGACAATCATCATCATCACCATCTTTATTTATAACCCGACACCATCTCCCCAACGGTGACTCGAGGCGGCTTACATGAGGCCAGGCCCAAACAACAAATTACAATTAAAATACAAATCAAAACATCAACAATATCAACAAAACACAATAAAATACATACATGACCCTTTCGCACCAGCATGCTGGGGCGAGAGGCATTTGCCCCCCCCCCCGACTCCGATTGGAGTTAAGAAGGTTCGGCTGAACCTTCTAGGCTGGGGGCGTGGCCTCTAGGAAGGCCAACCCCCGTCAGGCCATTCTGTGCCTGACTGCCTGCCCACCACTCCCGCCCATTAGTAGTAGTTGATGCTGCCCTACGGAGCGGGGTACGGAATTTTACTTCCCATGCTGTGGTTAAGCATGGTCGGGTTTTTGCTGACCCTCTTCTGCTGCTTAGGGGCTACTGGGGGTGATGGTGTGTTAAATAGGTTAGCGGTGATTAGAGAGGGAAATGCCATATTTCGGTGTACACCGAGGCACCCCCGTTCGTTATGTATGCACCCTAAAGTTATGGTTGATGGGTGAAGTTCAGTTTATGGCCCTGGAATGAGAAGAGGCTCTTCTCCGCTGTGGGAGAATGGGTCTCTTACTCATTTCCCTCATTAGGTTGTCCTGGTTGATTAATCAGGCAATCTTGGTGTCTCGCCCGCAAATTGAATGAGATTGATTACATCTGATTGAAATTGATTCCTGACACCCTTGAGTTTAGTTGAGGTGAATTTAAATAGGCAAATAAAATTTTGCCCAATTTGACCCAAAAGAACTGTTGTTGTGTTGTTATTGTCTGTGTCTCCATTATTCGGGGGATGGGAGGGCAAATCAATTAAAAAGAAAAAAGTGTAAATACATATCTAAAATCACAATGACAAGGCGGGCCACATGCAGAATATAAAATGTTAAAAATTCAGGGTGAGAAAACAGGAGTAGATTCGTTGCAAGGGGAGCGCATGGGTTAAAAAGACTTTCCTATAATGGGGAAGGGGAGAGTGGACTCCAAATAGGGGACATTGAGGACAGAGATAGAGAACTACTTTGGGCCTCCTCTACAGCCCCTCTCAAACTGGCAATAATATTTGAATTCCTGTCACCATTTTGAGAGGGGCTGCAGAGGAAAATGGAGATATCGAGGGTAACATGGATTTCTACAGTGCCCAATTGTGGTGTTGCGGGTTTTGAAATTAGAGGTTGAGGGAGCTGTAGGCCACTGATAGTACATTTATAGGTCACAAAAGGAGCTCCTATGTTACATATCTGCACATAAGAACAATCTAAAATGGTGCAATACATTCAGAACTATACCTGTCACTTTTTAAAATGATGAATAACATTTACCACCATCTTATTCACTGAGGACACAGGAAAGCAGCGGTAGTATATTGTGGGGTGTTTTAGTTTATCAGAAGTATGAATTTTAAGCATCCTCCAAATGTCAGGATTGAGGACAGCACCGAAACTCCCTGCCTTTCACGCTAGCTCTTCTGTCAATTAGTTACACACAGCAATTACCAAACCCTTTCTTTAATATTTGAGAAGAATTCAACCTCTCCAAGATGATAAATGACTCCTTGAAATATACAGTGTGGGGATTTGCTAAATGTGCACTTTTCCCTCTCTCCTTTTATATTTTTTTAATAATTTCCCCCCAGTTATTTTGCACAATCAATAGAGAAAAGACATCCCTTGGAAAATAAAAAGGGCACAGCAAAATAGCTTAGAATGAAAAAAAAATGTCCTCTCGTCTAGCAAACGGCCAGAGCAAAGAGACATTCTTACACCTTGGCTAATTAAAGGAAGAGCTAACATTGTTAACAAAATTAGGAACTGAACCTAATTTTAATTATTTTGAAACTGGGGGAAAATAAGCACCAATATATTCCAAATATGACCTTTGAGAATTCCAGCTCCATTAGCATTTTGAACAGCACAGCACAAATTAAGATGGGACATGTTCGGTGAATGCGTTTTACATTGCACAAATTTACAGAGTTGCCAACACTTGTCCTTTTGTCTCTATTAATTGTAGAATAATGCATAAGAACTATTACCTCCATACTTTTATCTGAGTGATCCTCTCAGTTGCCTTTGAAATGCCTTTCTTAGAGTCATCATATCATGTGTAATGTGCTTCGGTCAGCTGTAAATTGACTACCTGAAGTTGACAAGCTCGGTAGAGTTTGTGTTGGAATCCATAGGGAAAAATAGAATCTTAAAATCATAAAATAATAGAGTTGAAAGAGACTACATGGGTCATCCAGTCCATGAATGAATTAATTTATCACTTTTGGTCTGCAGTCCCAGCAGCAAGTATGGACCATCATATTTAGCAAGAATCCGCAGAGACCACATTTCATCAGAATGGAGGAGACCACAGTTTTATTAGTCACAGCTGAACAGGCTTGGCCTTGGATCCAGGTAACAGCCGACCTATTTGCTGGCCAATGACAACCCATTCATCAGTTGAACCACCTGCTGGCTGGTAGAAACTGCCTTCTTCCAGAGTGTAGTTCCAGGCCTTTCAAAGGGGACTTTAGTGCCAGGCACTGACCTACATTACTACTGTAGCATAAGCTTTATTGGTGATAAATTATGCTGCAGATGGTACACAACAAAGAAGTATTTTAGCCCTTTTGCTGGTGGGAGTCAGCATCGCCTCACAGCCAACGGCAGAATTTGACACTCCAAAAATTCAATCCAGACTAGCTCTTAGCAAATGATTAAATTTCCTACCCCTGGGATATATGGAGAACCCTTGGGCTGCAGTGCACATTCCCTAAGCCAGTGTTTCCCAACCAGTGTGCCATGGCACACTAATGTGCCGTGAGCGATCATCAGGTGTGCCGTGGGAAATTGGAACCTCTAATACCATTTCTTCCCCCTCCTGCCAAACACTTTTTCTTCTCCACTCGGGCACCCTTCTTCCCAGCCTCGCTCTGCTTGCTTTGCCTCACTTTGCTCACGCTGCCGCTTCTGCGGGAGGGGGGAGGGAGGAAGACGTGACCCGTGCAGGCGCTACTGTGCAGACCCGTCCCACGTCTTCCTCCCTCCCCTCCACAGTGCTCTCTGGATATAGGTGAACTACAACTCTAATCCTCAAGGTCAATGCCCACCAAACTCTTATAGTATTTTCTCTTGGTTATGGTAGTTCTGTGTGGAAAGTTTGATTCCATTCCATCATTGGAGTTGGATGGTTGGAGATACCATCGGTGAAATTGGCTAAACTGACATCTACCCGCCGGAGGGCGTTCTCGGTCATAGCTCCTACGCTGTGGAACGCCCTCCCAGCCGGAACGCGGGCCATAAAGGACCTGCTCCCGTTTAGACATGCCTGCAAAACTTACCTGTTTGGGCAGGCCTTCGGAGAGTAGGTCCTGCCCATGCTCCGCCTTAGCCACTGTCCTGGGGTGTCACGCTGCTTAATTCCTGAACTGTATCTGGGGGTTTTGTACTTTGCTGTTTTAACTGTTTTAATTGTTTTAGATGTTTTTATCGCATTGCTTGTGTATGATTGTACCTTTCGGTTCCTGTGAGCCGCCACGAGCCTCAGGGAGTCGGCGGCATAGAAGCCCGAATAAATAAATAAATAAATAAATAAAATCATTGGTGGAGTTCAGAATGCTCTTTGATTGTGAGTGAACTATAACTCCCAGCTGTTGAGTAAGACCTTTGTGTGTGTCTTTCTGCCATTCCTGCCAGGATATCTATGTTGTGTTCATCGAAACAGGCCCAGGTTTCACACTGAGTGTATAAATACATTTAAAAACATATTAACTATATGTATTACTGTGTTAGAGTGTAATTTTGTGTCATTTTGGTTGGTGGTGTGCCCCAGGATTTTGTAAATGTAAAAAATGTGCCGCGGCTCAAAAAAGGTTGAAAAACACTGCCCTAAGCAATATCCAGGGCAGATAGATTCCCAAAGATTATATAGTACAGAAGCAAAGTATACAAGTGTGGTGCGTCTCTAGCTCCCCCACAGCTATAAGGACTGTGCATGCAGATTGCCACAGAACTGGGCAAGTAGAGAAAAGTTCACTCTCCCAGTCCATTCCTAGCCTTCATAAATTTTCTCAACCTCAAACTACAAAGGAAGTGCAAAAAAGTATCCAACAAAATCACTAATGCAAATGATCCCATTGGACAGCTATTAGTGTTTAGCCAAGATGTTAAAAGGACACCAGAATGATATCTCAGATGACAGAAACACACCTCTCTACAGAAATTCCTAAATCCAGCCCACCTTCTGGGTATCTCTGGAAATGGAATGACAAACACAGGAAACCACACAGATAGAAGCTTCAGTGTCTGTGAGTATGAATCAGCTATTTGCCCAAATCTGAGCATGACCTAGTTGCCCAAATCCTTAAAGGGATATAAGGGGAATGTGTTTAAAAGTGTACCTGAAAAATTGTAGTAATAATAATAATAACAATAATAATTTATTTATATTCCATCCTTCTCCCCAAAAGGACTCAGAGCTGATCACAGCATATAAACGGACATAGGCAAACATTCAATGCCTTCTTACAATGAAAATGCAATGAGGAACAAATACACAGGCTTCTTTCATTTCCAGTTCTGGAGGCGGTGCTCATATCCGGCTCTGGGGGAGGTGCTCTTCTCTATTTCCAAGCCAAAGAACCTGTGTTGTCGTAGACACCTCCTGGTCGTGTGGCTGGCATGCCTGCTTGGAGCATCTTTTTGCCTTTTCCCACCAAAGTGATCTACTCACATTTACATGTTTTAAAACTGCTAGGTTGGCAGGAGCTAGGGCTAACAGCGAGAGCTCACCCCATCCCATGGATTCAAACTGCCTACCTTCAGGCCAGCAGTTCAGCAGCACAAGGGTTTTGTGCTATTATAAGCATTGGCATTGTTATCTGATATATGTACTTTTTGCAATAAACTTTTTAAAAATGCATTTTGGACATTATTTTCAATAATATACAAATTTTAGTGTGGTTTTCCCCCTAACTCTTTTGACTGGAAAGCAACACTGCAAATTTCAAAAATACATTTTACATGGCCTACCTTTGGTATTACAGATTAAGCCTCCCTTATCCAAACTGCTTGAGACCAGAGGGTTTTTTTGATTTCAGACTTTTTGAATTTTAGAATACTTGTTTCCTCATATACATAGTGAAAGAGGGAAATAGGGTTAGTCATACATCCAGTGCTCACTGCAACCTACTCAATAATAATAAAACTTTTAATACATTTATATACTCAACGGAGGCCCCATTCCATCACTACCAAAAATCTGATGGTGGAAAGAGAAGTGCAGGACTCAATTTAGAGCGGTTCTACACAGCCACTTAAACCAAATTAGGAAATGGATTAATGGGACTGGTTCTTCAGCCCTTTTGCTGATGAGATCAGCACAATCATCCCAGAAACCAGTTCTAGGCTGGGATAATGACCATAATTATCATCTAATTCTAATTGCAGATCGATTGGAACTCAGAAATGTTTTTTTTTCTTTCTTATCTAGTCTGCTCGGATGCACTAATGTGCATTGCCATGTCTGTTAGGGATGAACACTAGACTGATGCAGGGCACAGGACAAAGGAGCAGAATATGCTATTTCAGCCATACTGCGTGCTGCAACACACAACAGTGTATATTTTGTAGACACCCCAACCTCGAACTGCCTTCACATTACATTATAGTGCCTGTGTGGAAGCATCCTTACACTAACTCCCTACTATCCCAGACATTTCCTAGGTTACCAGCACACATTCTGTCTTTTTATCAAAGGAAGAAAAGGGAAATCCTCCTCCCTCCATGAGTCTTTTTCATTCTCACTGTGCTGGAGGAAGCAGCCAATGGGATCACTTGGCACTTGATCAGATGCTGGGCATGAGACTAGCCCCCTTTCCCCAAATGCAGACGAGAGCAATGAGCAGCAAAAAGTTTCAGGTTTTAGAGTATTTCAGATTAATGAATAAAAGTGCAAGTTGACTTGGGTAGACATCATTGCTATTCTTCTGAGACAACAAAATGTCTTTGGCAAAATGTCTTCCTGACTTTCAAGCACAATTGTAATTACTCCCCCCCCGCGCCCAGAAACAAGATTTGGGGGGGGGGCAGAAGAAGAGGGACAGCCACACAGCCTAAAAGCCGCGAATGGTCAACAAAATCCAGTTAGTGGGAGGTAGGGATTGAGATCCCAGACTGTTACATGATTTCTCTTTGAGACAGACAAAGTACTCTGGGATTTAGAAAATAATTACAGTGGGACTGGGAGCCTTAGTAAACAGTAATAACCCAAGGATGAATCAGATTTGATGATCCCAGCTGAGAATGACAATTAAGATATAATATTTCTACCAGTTTTCTCCCTTACTGTTCATCAGCATGGAAAAGTCAATTTTAAACTCCACATTCTCCATATTGGCCATCATATTTCACAACAAATACGCAAGCGTATCAACTGTGGATCACACAATGGTGCCAGTTCCCTGTTGTTATTACGGAGGGGTCTATGGAGATTAGCACTGGCTAGACTCAAGAAAGCAATGCTTTCATTTGCTTTGAACTCTGGAACCGATTAGATTGCAAGTTAAATAAATGTTAAGTCTTCCTTTGCAAGGAAAGAGGCAGCCTCAGAATTTCAAACAAATCAATACAGGAAAATAATGAGGAAAATTCATTGAACTGTTTGAAGAGCAGCTGGTGGACTAGCCACTTGGTCATGGGTTGGCATCCAACCTAAAACAGCTTGTAAGAACAGGAGAGCTAGAACCATCAGGAATCTGGTCCTAGCTGCTTGGGACCAAATTAGATATTGTTGGTGGATCTTAATGGATAGGATTCTCAAGCAGAGCAGCAGGAAATTCAATCAGACTAACCAAGATAATACTCTAGTTATGAAAACACCATGGCAAATCCTATAAAACAGGACTACGGACAACTTACATGGGATGGGAAGGGGGTCACATGGGTCTCATAATAAACCTTCAAGGGTCACGTTCCCCTATACTCACAGCCCCAACAAATTTTAGACTTGAACCAAATTTTAGACTTGAACCTGTAAAACAGTGTTATTCAAAGATGTGATCCATATGCCAAGGTCAGAACTTTAGCAATTCTTCCGGGGGGGGAGACAGATAGCATATGTCCCTAGCACACTAGGGAAAATGTTTGGAAACACCCTTTCCAAGACCTAAAACATCCCAGGGAGGCCAACCTAAATCTCTTGCCAAAATGAATGTGGACTGAGGACCATGTTTCTAATAGTAGTACTCTTTCGCATCACCTTACAGGTCTAGTTCCAGTTACTTATCATAGAATCATAGAGTTAGAAGAGACCACAAATGCCATCCAGAAAAGTCCTGTCTACCAGGGCCTTTCTGACTACATCCCAATGGATGTTGCCTCTAAGGTACTTGAACTGGCTGCTACTAGTATAACGTCTTAGGTAATTACTATAGCTCATCTACAAAACAATTGAAAAACAATTTTAACCAACATAAACTGACCAGTATTTCAATGGGAAGTGTGGGCCTGCTTTGGCTGATGAATAGCAACCTTGTCACATAGCCGCTGACATTGCTCTGTGTTGTTGGGGGGAGGGGAATCCAGCACCCCATGGTTCACATCGCCCGGATCCAGGTGAGGGTGATCAGATGGGGGAATCATAGGTACTCACAGCTACCCCAATGGGTTCTATGGCAACACAGGAGATGGTATGCGCCAGCTCCGCCCTCCTTCACCCATGGAGCCCTGCCAGAATCATCAGATGAGAGCTGGCTGGCTCCATGGGTGACCTGGGATAGAATTGCCACCGATTTTAGCCCTTTGTGGTGAGGTTGATAGTCAAGTCAATTAGGACTGTTGTTGTTGAATGCCATTAAGTAATTTCAGACTTAGGATGACCTTAAGTTTGAAGTTTAGGACAGAGGGCGAGTAAATGACCTTGGAGGACAGCATTTGACCCACAGGTCTTAGTTTGGGGACCCCTTGTCAACAATGAAGGCAGACATCCATTCTAGGGCCTACTCCTACCTTAGGGTAGATGAGTGGACAGATTGGTTGATTTATTTATCTGTTTTACTTTGAACCGTAGTTGCCATTTTAATGTTCATAGTCCTAGTTTGGAGAGATTCATTAGGCACACATTGTTAAGCAGATTGAGAGCTTTTAATCAACTAAGAAGAGTAGAAAGAAACTCCTTGCATACGGGGAATGGTGTATCAGAAGAACTTGTCACAGCTTGCAAATACTGCCACTATTCCTACGATACACCAGAGACAGGCAGACAGACAGATATTGATTATGGAAACTACAAACAGGGGCGGTCCTACCGGTAGGCCAAGGACGCCGCTGCGTGGGGCGCCATCTGGGTAAAGGGCGCATTCCCCCGCCCGCCAGACAGCATCCGGCCGATGTTCCGCTTTTGGGCCTTGTGCGCTCCAACAAGGCCCGTACCAAACCTCCCTGCGTACTGAATAGGGAGTGCTGTGTTTACGGGCTTCTGCACCTGCGCACAGGAGCTTCTGGGCATGCGCAGAGGGGGGCGCATGCCGAATAGGGAGTGCTGTGTTTACAGGCTTCTGCGCCTGCGCACAGGAGCTTCTGGGCATACGCGGAAAGGGGGGGCGCCAAAATAATGTTTGGGGGGGTGCCAAAATAATGTTCACTTACCATTTAAAATTACCTTAGACCGCCTCTGACTACAAAGCACATCCCATCACCACCCATGTTTTGCATCAAGACTGAGAAAAATGTTCTGCAGACAGCCTATAGCCTTTGTTCTCTTTTTCACACACACACAAAAGGGAAAACAGCACTTTAAAAAGGTTCCACAGGGTGCAAATAGCCTCTAAAACAAGGTAGGATCCCTCCCACAGCGTGTATTTACTGATAGTTCTTCAAAGCCGGCATTACAGAACTTACAAAACAGGTAATTGTTACAGCTTTTGTACAGAATACTTTTAGAATAAAATTCATTTTGTGACATCCTTCTCAATCTCATGGCAAAATAAACATTCTGCTCAGAAATGTCAGCAAGCAATCATGCATTTCTACAGATACCTCTTCTTCTATGCAGAAAAAGCATTATTATTATTATTATTATTATTACCACTACACTACTTTCCATTTCAAAAATCCCAAAACAGTTTCCATACTGCAGTGTTTAATATCACAAATTATAAAATAACAGCACAGCAACAAAACAGGCACATCAGCGATGTATTTTTATGAATGGAGCTCTGGCTTCCACAGACCACTGCAACCCCCACGAATGATGGGCCTGGACCAAACTCGGGACACAGACCCACAATGACCCACTTTATTTCCTGGTGAGATTTGGGGGAGGATGGACTATGGATTATGGGATTTGCAGTAGTCTCACTTCCAGAGACCACTGCAACTCCCACCAATGAGGGATCTGGACCAAACTTGGCACACAGACCCAACATGCCCTACTTTGAATTCTGATGGGGTTTGTGGAGGATTGACCCATGATTTTGGGAATTGGAGGTCACCTATATGCTTATGCATTTTCTAATAGGAGCATTCATAAAAAAACAAAAGCTAAATCTGACTTTTTTTCTAAACCAGTATTTCCCAACCAGTGTGCCATGGCACACTAGTGTGCCGTGAGAGATCATCAGGTGTGCCGTGGGAAATTGGAACCTCCAATATCCTTTTCCCCCCTCCTGCCGAACACGTTTTCTTCTCCACTCGGGCTTCCCAGCCTCATTTTACTTGCTTTGCCTCGCTTTGCTCATGCTGCCGCTTCTGCTGGAGGGGGGAGGGAGGAAGATGTGACCCGTGCGGGTGCTACTACGCAGACTCGCCCCACGTCTTCCTCCTTCCCCTCCACAGTGCTCTCTGGATATAAATGAACTACAACTCCAAAACTCAAGGTCAATGCCCACCAAACTCTTATAGTATTTTCTCTTGGTTATGGTAGTTCTGTGTGGGAAGTTTGATTCCATTCCATCATAGGTGGAGTTCAGAATGCTCTTTGATTGCGGGTGAACTATAACTCCCAGCTGTTGAGCAAGACCTTCGTGTGTGTCTTTCTGCCATTCCTGCCAGAATTTCTATGTTGTGTTCATCGAAACAGGCCCAGATTTCACACTGAGTGTATAAATACATTTAAAAACATATTAACTATATGTATTACTGTGTTAGAGTGTCATTTTGGTTGGTGGTGTGCCCCAGGATCTTGTAAATGTAAAAAATGTGCCGCAGCTCAAAAAAGGTTGGGAAACACTGTTCTAAGCAATAGCATAACTAACAAATTACCTAACTGATATTTCCTAACCACTCCTGGCACTTTTTAAAATCACCAGGGCATTGCTGGGTACCCAAGCTAGTATTTCTATAAAAATAACAGGTGCATTAGAAAAAATATTAATCAGCAAAATGCCTAGTGATGTAGTTGTGCATTTTGTTGTAGCAGGAGGTTGGATTAGCTGGCCCCAATGGCCTTTTTTACCTCTTAAGAATCTTTGAGTCTATAATTTCACATGCAATCCAAATGTATATCTAAACTTGTATCTAAGCTGGATGGAGAGAGAATGAGAGAAAGGATTTTAGAAAGTTGTTTATTTGAGACATAACTTTTATCCAATGAAAGCTTCTTTTTGTGTCTGCAGCACCCATTACCATAGTAACAAAACTCCTTTTCCACATAACTGCACGACATCTAAAGCTGTGAGGGAGAAAAATATCTTTTTAAACACCTAAACATAGAAATAAATGTCTGGATTTAGCAATTTAGGTACATAAGGGGGGAGAAAAACATTCCGAGATGTTCTGACATCCCCAACACAAATGCTAATAGGCAGATGAGGTAAGGTTTTTCAATTCCCTTTGGGCTGCAGTTATCCACATCTAAGAGACTCACTTTTGAAAAGACAGCTTATGAGTTGTGCAATAACAATATTTTGTGTTATAAATCACATTCCACAATGGCATCTGGGCCTCCAACTAAGTCCTCCCGAGGACAGCAGGGAACAGCTGGAAGCCTGCAAAACTTGTTATCTCCCAACAATGCCACAAAAATCTACTGCTGAAACAGATGCCCCCCAAAAATGCCAAGATCTATTGAAAGCATCTCTGAGACATTTCAGATACTTTTCTGATGCAGGATGAAATGCTTGATTTCCCCAAGAAAGACCAGTTGGTGGTGAAAATGAATCAGTACGGGCACTTGCAGATGGCAACATTTTTTAGAGCTGTCAAAAAGACAATGAATGCTGGGAAGCAGTCTTGCTCAAAACCAGCCTAACAATGATAGAAGCTAAGAACAGAGGGAAAGCAACCAAACAGATATGATCAATTGAAATGGAAAGCAGCTAGTGAGTAGTCAGAAGTTGTGTGTGATCCAATATTTCTTTTTAAAAGAAGAGTTCAAGTAATCTATACTGTATGGTGTATGCAGCCTACAGACACTGGGATCTTGCACACCTGGGGCACATTTACATTGATAATTATGGTGGTGGTGGTGGTGATTATGGTGTTATTGAGAAATTGTATCTCTAGCAAACCTTTTGTATCGTTACCCAATACCCCCGTGCACATGGGATATATTGAGCATGGTGATCAGATCGCGATATGAATAAATGTAACAGTTTAAATAATGTACCAGTAAGGCCTTCTCGCGGACCACCCTGAAAGCCCCCCGGCTACATGCCTGACCACATGGGTTTATTTTTGCAGCACACACAGCTCTTTTTGCATAGTCTTTATTGCTGCTGTACCTACACAGCAAACATTAGGCCCTGCCCACCGTCCCTCTCAGTGTTTTTTTATTTTATTTTAAAGAATCCTCAGTTTGTTCCTTTGGGATGCTGCCGAGGAGAGAGGAGGAAGGAAGGAAGGAAGGAAGGAAGGAAGGAAGGAAGGAAGGAAGAGGGATTAGGGATTTCAGTGTTATTCCTGGCGTGGGGGAAGGAGGACAAACTCTGCAACTTAGCTGTATGTGTTCTGGGAACAAAGGTGCATATACACTGTATAATACTTTCATAATCATATACAAACAAATTACAAGGGGATACTTGCCTCATTGCATAATGGCAGTCAGGCTTTGAAGCCGCAAGGTATTCAATGCTAATCAAGGTCACCAATTGCATTACTCCTGCTTGCATCTAATAAGTGAGGGGCCCATCTACAGTGTAGGGCCCATCTACACTGCCATATACTCCTGCTTCTGAATCCCAAAGATCTGGATACTTGTATCATTGCATTATGGCAGTCAGACTTTGAAGCTGCAAAGTTGACAATTGCATTATTCCCACTTGCCTCTGATAATAATGTGATAATGATATCGGAGGTGACCCCCCTTCTCTTGGGCTCTGTAGAAGACAGTTTAAAACCAAATGATTCATAGTTTTCCCAAGAACACCGAGCTGGAAGTGATTCTATAATCCCCTAACTGTCCCCCACCTGGGAACCTAAGGATTTTCCCATGGTCCCACATGACAATGCCCCTGTAACCCACACTTTATTAATACTCAGTTATTTTCCTTTTGCATTATTCTTATGGACTTTTGCTCATTCCCAAATACTTTTTTCCTTTCTGTCTAGGACCCCTTTCTCTTGGGCTATCTTTTATGAATCTAATAAACTGTATATCTTTCTGGTGGGTAGGTAGGGATGATCAGGATGGTATATTTTCCCCATAAACCCCAATGTATCTCCCCTCGTGTTTTCCCCATGTATGTAATTTAAAAAATATGAAAGTGCCACTGTTTACCTTTAGCCTTGGGCGAGGCTTGCCAGCTGCAAAGTTTGTGATTCAATCACCCCTCCACTAGCCTCATTTGCATGATAATAGGGCTTTTCTGGTGTAGAAAACAAAAGGCTGTTTTTGTTTTCTCAACGGAGACCCCTCATCTCTCCGGGGGAAGAGCCTCGAAGTTTCGTTCCCTCTTCCCAATGAAGGATAAATGGCATAAATCTTTCATATTTCATAAATGGTCACCTCTGCCAGCCTCGGAAACTGGCACATGGCTACAGTTTTTTCACTTGTTTACTATCCAAAAGACTGAAACTCTCATGGAAAGATCTGTATTGGCCTCTTGTCAACAGGAAGGGGCCATTAAGGACAATTCCCATTTCTCACAGAAGAACAAAAGACTTTTCTCTGACCCAAAAGGTCAGAGGCTTGGACTCATTAACATATGGACAAATCTACTCAAGGAAACTCCAGTTGCTTTGTTTTGAACACATTCCTGCTCCTCGCTCCCCATTCGCCAGAACAGAAGTGGCACTGTTTCACTATTGGATCAGACTCCAGCTGCCCAAGTGATTCCATCCAATCAACACAAAGCTGGTCTGGGGGCAGGAAGTGGGAAATTTGAATCTGTAACCTTGTAAAATGGCATGTAATTTCAATGTAACTTTATGACTGCTTTGTGACAAGGAATCTGCAGTTGTCATCCTCCTAAGCTGATGAGAATAAAAAACCTCAGAGGCATCTTCTTCTGGACTTCTTTGGTGAGATCATTTGGAGAAGGGATTTTTAGTTTGCTTTTAAAACTTCACCAGAGATTCTGCTGAAATCCTCATTTTAGGGGTACTTCTGAGCCTCTGTCCCCTATGGGCCAGGCTGTCCTAAATTCTTCAGTAACAATAATGCTTGTGGAACATGTCCAGACAGTCCTGAAAGGTGCTAGAGTTTAATTTAACTCAGTGAGGCTTATTTCTATGGAAATTTATCTTGAAGAGACATTATCTAGGGCCCCATCTACATTGCCATAAAATCCAGCTTCATAATGCCAAAAGCCAGGATACTTGCATCATTGCTGCCAGGCTTTGAAGCTGCAAGGCTATTCTATGCTAACCAAGGTGGCCAATTGCATTATTCCCACTTGCCTCAGATAATAATGAGATAATGCTTCTGGAACATGGCCAGATTGCCATAAAAGGTGCTAGAGTTTTATTGAATTCAGTGGGGCTTATTTCCAAGGCTTAAAAAAAAGAAATTGTTTTGGCAAAGACCTGGGGGGGGGGGGTCGAAAGCCACCAAAATAAGATTCAAGAGCAACATACAGGACAAACCATGGCCATCCCTGGTTTAAACTTTACCAGCATTTTTTTCTGGATTGGAGTCCTGTAAGCAGGCAGTAAATCCTACCATACAGAATTAGAGAGCCCAAAGCCAGAAACGATTTTCTATCATTCTCTTACTTCTCGCCTTATGCTCCAAGCCTGTAAATTGAAGAACAGGTATCCATTTAAAAGCAGCTGATCTTTCCCCCAAGAAATCTATCTCCAATGCCGAGTTACTAATTTTACACTGTGCTGTCAGACTAGAGTGGCAAGGAAACATGTTGGCAGAGATAAGGCTATTGAAGAGGATCAATTTTATTGTGGGTAGTGGGAAAGGGGGAGGCAAAACTCAAATGATATGATCTAATCTAAAGAAGGGTAATCAAGTACTTGTAAAGCAGTCACTCATAGAAACAAATAACCCATCTTGATCCAAAGATCATTTATCACCAAAGGGAAGAGAGAGGTCTTTTCTCTGCCAAGTCGAGTGATGGTTCAGACACTCCAAATTCATCATTCTTTGGGAACAATCGGCTACATCGGGGCCAAGCTAAAATTTCTCTCCAAACACCTGACATACAAGTGACCAAAAACTGCACTTTCTCTATTATCTCTGGATGATATATTTGTTCTGCTCCAAGAGATAAGGCTCCCAAGAGACAGGAAGGCTGAGAGACCAGCACAATCCCTTACAATTGCTATAATGGAAGTGACATGTGTTTTCTCTACTCCTTTCCCTTCCTTGCCTCCACCCAGGCATTTTTCCAAAATTTCCCTTGAGCTGATGCCTGAACGGCTGATGAAGAAGAAAGCTACATTGCATCCTTACCTAATTTATTTGAGAAGGCATCCATAGCCTTCAGTGCTGTTATAGTTTTTAGAGGTTGTTATGAAGTGTGACTCCAATGAGAGCTACACAAACAGCAAGAGGGCAGTGATCATGCGAGCATGTGTTTGCTTACCAGACAGTTAACAACAGATCAGCACATGCTTATTTTATCTTTTTATATATATAAGAATTTTATTAATTTTCAGACATACATAAAATACATCCTATCTAAATGACTGGGGAAAGGTAAAGTCGTGGAAAGTGGAGGATAGTGTCCCAGGATTGGAAGGGAATTGATAGAATAGGAAGGTTAGGTAAGGGTTAAGGGGTCTGCGACTTCCGAATCATCATTCTGATGTTTTTAAAGTCTATCTTCCTTTAATTTCTTCTTTTTCTTGCAAAATCGTCTTCTCCATTTATTCCTTTCCTTCTTTCTCTTCTTCTGTCTTAATCAATTGGAAAAGTCTCTCAGATAATTTAATTGTCTATTTTTTGATTTCCCTTAAACTCTTCGTATAATTTCCAGTCTGTATTTTTTATGGGCCTTCCATAAGATATTTTCAAGGCAAATGTTAATTTGTCCATTTATTTTATATCCTCTACCTTATTCAGCAATTCTTCTGTTGTTGCTAATTCTTTCAATTTCCACTTTTTCGCATAAACTATCCTTGCCGCTGTTATTAAATAAACGAATAAAATATCTTGATTTTGGTCCAAAATCAAATCCTTGTCCATTATGCCCAACAAAAAGTATTCCGGTTTTATAATTGTATTTGTTTTCAATATTTTTTCACACAATTCATGTATTTTCTTCCAGAATAAATTCACTTTTGGGCAAGTCCACCACATGTGGTAAAATGTTCCCACCTGTTTTTCACATTTCCAGCAATAATTATTAGCTGTTTTGTATATTAATCCTAGTTTATGTGGGGTTATATACCATCTGTAAAACATTTTGTACCAGTTTTTTTTAAATATCAGTAGCATAAGTATATTTTATTTTTTATGCCAAATTTGTTCCCATTCTTTTATTTTTATCGTCCTTCCTATATTTCTTGCCCATGTTATCATGCATTCTTTTACTGTCTCTTTTTCCGTAGCCCATTCCAATAATATATTGTAAATATTCGTAATTTCTCTCTCTCTGATTTCACCACTTTTTTTGTAAAAAGAATCTTTATCTCTGTTCCAATATTCTTTAATTTGTAGATGTTGTAGCCAGGAGAATATTTTAAATCAGGGCTGTGAAACTGGCGGCCCGGGGGCCGTACACGGCCCCCCAGCCTGTTGGACATGGCCCCCCAAGCCGGCGCCGGCTCGCGGCTGCCGTGATGCTTTGCAAGGGAGGGGGGGTCCCCCGGCGGCGCCTCCCTCCCTTGCAAGGCATCGCGGCAGCGGCTGAAGCCGGCAGCGGCTTCCGCGGCTGCCGCGATGCTTTGCAAGGGAGGGGGTCCCCCAGCGGCGCCTCCCTCCCTTGCAAGGCATCGCGGCAGCGGCTGACGCCCGCGCCGGCTCCGCGGCTGCTGTGATGCTTTGCAGGGAGGGGGCCCCCGCGGCGCCTCCCTCCCTTGCAAGGCATCGCGCAGCGGCTGAAGCCGGCGCCGGCTTCTGCGGCTGCCGTGATGCCTTGCAAGGGAGGGGTCCCCGCGGCGCCTCTCTCCCTTGCAAGGCATCACGGCAGCGGCTGAAGCCGGCAAAACCGCCAGCTTCATCTGCGGCCAGGATGCCTTGGAAGGGAGGGGGTGCCCCGTGGCTCCTCCCTCTCTCCCAAAGCATCCCGGCAACCGGGGCCGGGGGCGGGGCTGGGTTCGGGGGCGGGGCCAGGCGGCCCCCCAGGTCATCAGTGACCTGGAATCCCGCCCTTGGCCGGTTACAAGTTGGACAGCACTGTTTTAAATTGTTTGGTTATCTCCTCCTTTGTCTTTAGGCAGAATTCTTCCCTTAATAAATCTTTGTATGTAAGGCATTCTCAGGGGGCTTGTCCATGAGAGGGTGGCCTTAATGGTACATTATTGAAACTGTTATGTGTATTCTTAGCATGATGTGATCACCATGCTCAATATATCCCATATGCATGGGGGTATTGTGATAATGATACAAAAGGTTTGCTAGGGTAGACCCTCTCTCACCCAGGCTCAGCCCCTCCCGAATCAAAATCCTGGCTACGGCCCTGTATGTAGGCCATTGGGCCCATCCCAGTAGTCTTCTTTTATTTGCTTCCAGTGGTGACACCCACATAGGAGTTTTCATATACAGTTTTCCTTTGTATTTCTGCCATATTTTAAGTAAGGAAGCCCTTATGAAGTGGTTATTAAAGTTCTTTTCTTTTTCCTCCTGGTTGTACCGTAGGTAGGCATGCCAACCTACTCTTAAATCGAAACCTTCCAGAGCAAGCAACTTTTCCCTTTTCAATACTATCCAATCTTTAATCCAAGTTAATCGAGCAGCATTGTAATAAAGTCTGAGGTCTGGTAAACCAAAAACCCCTCTATTTTTTGTGTCAATCAGATGATTGTATTTGATCCTTGGCTTCTTCCCTTTCCATATGAATGTTAGTATTTCTTTATTCCATTCTTTAAACAACCTGTTAGTTCGTAAGATCGGGAGATTTTGGAAAAGGAAGAGAAGTTTTGGTAGGATATTCATTTTTACAGTAGCAATTCTTCCCATTAAAGCACATGCTTATTTTATCTGAAAACATATACATAGGCTTTGGAAGGCACCATCACCACCAAACTATGAGTTTATGTTTTAGTGCTCTCAGCTCTACTTATTTTATTTTATTACATCTGCAACGAGTACAGACTCTTAATAGAAAATTTGGAGCAAAGTCTTTGTAGCATATGTGGACATCATTGCATCATTTAGACAGGATGTGAATGGCCCTGCGAAGCTGAGGGCATTAGTGGGGTTTGCCAGCAGAAAGGCACATGGTGGAAAATAATAAATACAGCGAAACAGTAGGGAGTAGATTGTTTTGGCTTCCTTAAGTTTCATACTGGATGGTAAATGCAAATCTGGGACAGGACTTGTAGTGTTAATTATCCTCCTGGCCTGGATGAAAGATCAACACTTCTTTGCAGCTCTCGCAGAATGCAATGGCAAACAGATCATGGGCTTATAGTAAACTGCCATGTTTCATCGTCATTTTGAGCAGTCTTCAGGCTACCAGTATTGTCCAAGCACAGAACAGGTTCAAGATGTTATTTACTACTATCTATTCTTCCCCAAGTCAGTGCTCACCAGGAGCCCTTTCATAATATTTTTTTATGTAGCATTTTGATTGTGCTACGGCAACATTCAGTGGAGTCCTACAATTCACACAATTAAAACTTGTGCGCCAACTGCAACCATACCTCGTGAAGTCGGACTTGACCACTGTGGTCCATGCCTTAGTTGCCTCTAGATTGGACAACTGCAATGCACTCTATGTGGGGCTACCCTTGAAGACGGCCCAGAAACTACTATTTGTCCAACGCTCGGCGGCCAGATTAATAACGGGGGTGAATTACAGGGAGCGGACAACCCACTTGTTTAAGGAGCTCTATTGGCTGCTGTTTATTTTCCGGTTCCAATTCAAGGTACAGGTTATCACCTATAAAGCCCTAAACAGTGTGGGACCCGCGTACCTTCATGACTGTATCTCCCTCCATGAACTTGCCCAACCCCTCTGATCCTCAGGGGAGGCTCTCCTTTCGCCCCTGCCATTATCACAGAACCGCCTTGTGGGAACAAGGGAGAGAGCTTTCTCCTCTGTGGCCCCCTGACTCTGGAACTCATTGCCCGAAGAGATTAGGTGAGCCCCCACTTTAGAAAGCTTCAAGAAGGATCTCAAAACCTAGCTTTTCTGTTGCCCTTTTGGAGAGTAACCATACAATCTTATATTGCTGCTCCCCCCCTCAACATTTGTCTCTATAGTACACCTCCCCCCCTCCTGTATGAAGGTCCTTTTTATGACCCCATTCTTGTTGAGCTTCTCCCTCATAAACAATCTGCTCCATTTCTATCTCACCCCAAGCTTTTAGTTTTTAGTATTTTATCCTATACATGCTGCCCGCTCGTTGTTACTGTGTTTGTAAACGATTTTATTGTAAATTTATTTTGCTTACTGTATTTTTATGTTTTATGTATTTTATTATACTGTTGTTTTGTGATTTGATTTCATTTTAGTGTATTGCGTTATTGAGCTTGGCCACATGTAAGCCGTCCCGAGTCCCCATTGGGGAGATGGTGGCGGGGTATAAATAAAGTTTATTAGTATTATTATAGTTCACTACTACAATTGTGCATTGTGAATGGGGGCTACCAACTTTGGATTACAGTTCCCATCATTTTTAATTTGCATGGAGAATACATCTGACAAATTGAACAGGGCACCAAACTGAGGTAGGCTGCATTTCCATAAGTCTTTGTTTATAGAAATGCAGTTAACTGTGTAGTAAGATTTGTCTCATAAGCCTGTGCTTATGGAAATGGCAGCTAATTATGGAGAAACAATTTTTTGCTTGTGTCTACTCAACACCCTGTCAGGTGAGCTACAGGGTTGTTAGGAACTTCCACAAGTCAAACTCAAACCATCAGGCAAAAACAACAACAGAAACACAAAACTTGGATGTATTTCTAGCAAAGATCATAGGGTGTATACTTCAAATGTGAAAATTTTATATGCCCCCACCATCCTCAGCTGGAAACATAAACAAAACTCTGCTACGGAGTATTGGCTAACTACCGGTAGGCATAAAATCAGTAGCTGAAAATATAAGTGATGAGCAACTTGTAAATTATTTAGTCCTACAGGGTAGAACTACATTTCAAACAGTGACAGTACCATGTGTTTAAAAGAGACTTCAACTTATAGCTATGGTATTCATTGCATTAAATACATTCTAGTAGATTTTACATCATAGATTCAGTAGATTCTATTTCAGTGGTTCTTAACCTGTGGGCCGCAGAGCACCAGTGGGCAGTGAGGATGAAAATCTGATCCATGAGCCTCCCTCTTTATTTTAGTTTATTTTATTTCCGCTCATTTCGTGCTGCCTGCCACTCCTTCACTGTTGCTGACCATGGCATATATTCTTTACCAGAAACCAGAGCTGATATGGTCTATCAGTACACTGATGACACCCAGCTGGTGCTGAGAATGGATGGCAGGCCGGATACCGTACCCGATTGTTTCCATCAATGCCTTGAAGCCATGACTGGATGGCTGCGTTCCAGCCGGCTGAAGTGAATCCATCGAAGATGGAGATCCTGTGGTTGGGTCGCCCTGGTGTGGGTGAGTACCGGTTGCCTACCCTGGATGGCGAGAAATTAAGCCCGTCACCCTTGGTAAAAAGTCTGGGGGTCCAATTGGACCCACTGCTATCCATGGAGACCCAGGTCTCCACGGTTAGCAGAATAGCATTCTTCCATCTTTGACAGGCTAGGTGACTGGCTCCTTACCTATCCAGGGATGACCTGGCCACAGTAATCCAGGCGACGGTCATCTCGAGTCTAGACTACTGTAACGGCCTCTACATCGGTCTTCCCTTGTCGACAATCTGAAAACTCAAGCTGGTGCAAAATGCTGCCGCTCGAATGCTGGTGGGAGCACCAGCAAGAGAGTATATCACTCCCATCTTGCAGCAATTGCACTGGCTACCAATCGAGTACCGGATTGTTTTCAAGGTGCTGGTTCTGACCTTCAAGGCCTTGCATAGTCTAGAGCCAGTGTACCTTAGGGACCGCCTTACGCCGTATGTTCCCCCGAGATCACTTCGTTCAGTAGAACAAAATCTCCTGACAGTTCCATCTGTCCACTCCTGTCATCTCTCCACGACAAGACAGCGAGCTTTCTCCGCAGTGGCCCCGGCATTATGGAATGCATTGCCGGATGAGGCTCGTGCCATCACAGAGTTAGTTCCTTTCCGGAGGGCATGTAAGACAACTCTGTTTAAACTTGCCTTTAATTAAGCCTCCGGACCCCGGATGTCCCCATGTGATCTAATGTTTTAATTGCATTTTATGTAACCTGTGTTTTTTAATGTGCTTTTATGTGTATTTTAACAAATTGTTGTGTAAACCGCCCCGAGCCTGCGGGGAGGAGCGGTATACAAGATCGAATAAATAAATAAAATATCCCATGCAATTTTCTGAATCAGTACCCCAAACCGAATCTAAAGTTGACTGATTCGTAACCATTTTCGTAATAATGTTGGGGAGTGGACCCTGGTCAAGTGTTCCCTGGTCAAAGTGGTCCCTGGTAAGAAAAAATAAGATTGGGAACCACTGTTCTATTTGAATCTTTTGCCCTCAAGGCATAGCCAAATTCTCTTTAATGTAATATAGAATCAATATCATGGTTACAGAAACCTCTAGTTCCAATAGAATCTACACATATGTAGTCCCAGATATATGTGCAGAACTTCAAGGTTCTCAGATATGGAGATAATTTACACGTTTTTGTTAATTTCCCACATATATTGTACACATGCTTCTGTACCTACAATATTTCTAAACTTTACACTTTTTTCTTCCAGATATTGCCTTTCATACTAGGTAAGACACACATAACGGGAATGCCTTCTAATAAGTGGGGGGTTAATAACAAGTGAACCACAAATATTCACAGAATGTATACAAGTATCCTTGCTGTTCTTTGGATCAGATTGACTTCAAGAAATTCAACCCAGCAATACTGGGACTGGTTTCTGGAGACTGTGTTTCTTTTTTCAGAAGTCCTCAGAATTCCAGGTTTCTGGGGAAAGTTGAAAAATAAGAACAAGGAGCTCAGAGCATGCTTACTAAAAGAAGCAGATGGTATTTGGACATAGACTGGGATGTGTCAGTGAAGAACTCTCATGGAATGACAACTGAAGTAACTAATGCATCTAAAGGAACAAAAGGGCAGTTGACATGCATCCTTTGTAATAGCTTGATTTTTTCATTAAAAAGCAAATACACGCATAAACTTAATGTTCCACAAGGTATTTTCATTTGCTTCTCTGCCTATTAGTATGTGCTGAAAATGCTCATTTCAGGGGTACCTATGGAAGACCTGAGTGGGCATATATGACCCATGGCCTAATTTCAAAATATTTCTGAAAGTGTTCTGTTCGGGACTCCACAAAGTGCAACCTGTTTCTTTACTAGCAACCTGATAGGTTGTCATGCCCTAGCCTGACTCCATAGCCAAGCAAGACCGAAGCCATGTTAAATCCAAGTTACCAGTCAAGCCTGAGAAAGAACCTTTGCTGAGGCCTCCTGGTCAGCCAGCGGTCAAGGCCAGATGCAGCCTTCTCTCTTCTCAACCTGATAAGAAGCGCTGGGAAAGCGAAGCCTCGCTTTCTCCCTCTTCTCCAGGTGCAGCCGCTAATGAGCGGACATATTTGCCTTCCTTAGGAGGCCTGAGAAAGTCAGGCCACAAACTGTTCCTGGGAAAGAGTTGCGCCGAAGTCAGCGCCTCCGAGACCAAAACAATGAGGGACCTATTTAAGTGGGTTCCTGTTGGAGCTCGGAATCTCGCACCAATGTTCAGCTTTCCTTGCCAAGCTCCACGGAGCCTAAGTCAGGAGAAGGCCGCAGAGCCTCCATGTCACCGTACTCAAGTATTCAGCCAAGCCATTGTTTGCCAAGGACTTATCCCGGATTTTAGCCCATTGGGGTTCAAGACTACTTCTTCATTTATTGGATCATGGACTCTCTCAGAACTATTGCCTTGCAATACTTGGATGCTAGGAGAATCAGTGGACTATATTTTTGACTCCTTCTTTTTCTCTTACTTATTCTAAATAAAGCATTTAATCACGGCTGTTTCGTGGTGGTTTACTGAGGGATCCTCCAGGTCTAGGTTGCAACATAGGTGGAGAAGGATGAGGAAGAGAGAGGAAGAGGAGAATAACACAGAGAGAGAGAGAGAAATGGGCTCATTTCCTTTTGAATTGAGTCCAATCCAGCTCCATTTATTGTTCCAGTCTTTGCTGGTATATGGCTTCCAACAAATTGCCCCCAAGGAAATATTGTCAGAAGCAATGCATATCCTTCTAGCATTTTGTTATATTTATCAGTAGAATTTCTCTCCTCACGAAAGTGTTTAAACTCTTCATAAGCTTTAGAGCTCCTTGCTGCAAGGTCAGTTAACTATCTCTAAATTTAGAACAGCCCATTAAGAGTTCCCAGGAATTGGAATGTACGTGAACAGAAATCTGTCAGTGGTTTAAGTTGGCTCTGCCAAAAGTGTTCAGTCACTATGATTCCTATTTACTGAATTACTGTGCACATAGATACACTTAAACACACACCAACATACAGTCACTGTGATAAATTATGATTAAGATAATGTTATTGAAGTGTGTTGTTGCACAGTTATCCTGGACATCAGTATTTCTCCAGCTAAACGAGCAAAAGCTCACCGACAAAATTTGGCAGGTCAAAGATTGTTTGCTTGTAGCTAAGAAATTTGAAAAAATGTACAGTACTCATCTTGACCTGATCTAGCAAAAGAAAAGTGCATGCCAAGAAATGTCAGGTGTACCTAGAGTAAAACTAAACATTATCAGGAATGCATATTCCTTATACCAGTGTTTTTTAACCTTTTTTGAGCCGCAGCACATTTTTTACATTTACAAAATCCTGGAACACACCACTAACCAAAATGATACAAAATGACACTCTAACACACCCTTGACAGATGGCCACCCAGACTCAATAGTAGTAGTAGTAGTAGTAGTAGTAACAACAACACTTCCCCTCCTCCCCTCCCTTACGGTGCGCGAGCTGTCGTCAGCAGCGGCAGCAGCAGAGGATAAGGCCTTGCTCTCCTCCCTCGTCCCATGCGCAGTGGTGGGGGCAGTGGCGAGGGGGCAGAAAAGCCGCACATGGGCCAGGGAAAGGTGCGCCCCTCTCCCCTTCCTCTCATGTACCTACCTCGGTGGCAGAGGCAGGAAAGGCATGCGAGGGAGAAGTGAAAGGTGTGCACCTTTCCCTCCTCCCATGCCCGTGCATGCCTTTACATCTGCACTTCTCCCTTGTGTGCTGCAAACCTGGGAAATGGGACGCAGCTTGGATTGGGGAGGGGAGGGAATGGCAGAAAGATGGAAGGAAGAAAAGGGAACAGACTGTTTTTTCTCTCTCTCTCTCTCTCTCTCTCTCTCTCTCTTCTCTCCCTCCGCCCCCCCTCAGGCCACCTCGTCAACAGGCCCGAGTTGCCCAACACTCACTTAGCTCCTCCTCTTTCTCCTTCTGCAACTTCCTCCCATGCTTTCTCTTAAAGCTGGGGCCCTTTCCCTCCTCTGGAAGTGGGCCGAGCTCATAAAGAAAGGCATCGCCCGAGCCCTCTCGCTCCGAGCCGGCCTTTCTCACTGGACTTCCAACAAAACTAAACATGGCAGCCACGGCCAGGAGACCCGTAGAGAGGCGGGGCTTCTTCGCAGCGGTCGAGCGGCAGCGGCACAGGGAACCAGGAGGAGCAAGGCAAGCTTCCTTCTCTTCCCAAGCCAGATGCCCTACTGCGCAGCCCTCCCAAAAACAGGGACCTGCGCACTGAGGTTCCAGAGACAGAGTAGCAAACTTTATACATTACATCAGAAAGATTAGAATAGAATTTTCCACAGCACAGCTGATGATCGTTCACAGCACACTAGTGTGCCGCGAAACACCGGTTGGGAAATACTGCCTTATACAACCAATATGATATAATGGTTTGAGTGTTGGATTAGGGACTTCATCAGACAGAGGTCCATAAGCCAGGAGACAGAGGGGGAAATCCATGGGGCAGTGGGGGAATCCATACAACAGTGAGGGAATCCATGGGGCAGTGCTTTGCTTCATCCCCATATCTTCACACTATGTTTTCTGGCTGCCCCCGGATTGCTCCCATGCTATCTTCTGCTTACAGAATGAGAACTAAGGAAGTCACCTATGTTCTCAGGGCTGCCTTTACTCATGCTGTCAAGACAGAGTCTGGACAAAACCCTGCCAGAAGTAGCCCTGCATCCTGTGATGGGCTCCGCTGGGCTCCATCCTGGCTGCGTCTTGGCAGCATCCTAGGATGGGGGAAGCCCATATGATGAAGTCATAGGACTCTAGGGGGCCAGGGTCTGAATCCATGTTCAGCCATGGAAATCCACTGTATGACATAGAATAAGTCACAATTTGTCACTCAAAGAGGAAAGTGATGGCAAACCTCCTCAGGAAATATCTCACTAAGAAAAACCCATGGGAGAGTCACAGTAGATAGGAGTCAATCTGAAAGTTCACAACAATATATTCCCAACAATTCATCCTTTTTCTCCTACCACAATGGGATTTACACAATGGTATGTACCTTAGCAATCAAACATGCAAATTAAGCCTGTACATAACTCCCAATGGACAGTCATAGAACAAAGCATGCTAAAAACAAGATACGCAATCCAGGAAAATTATGTTATGGCAAACAGACTTTCTCGCCACTTCACTGAGCTTCCCTGCAAAATTATGGCAGACCCATTGCATAAGAGATTGTGAGAATACAGCAATACTGCTTTCTCTTTTTAAGTCCAATCCCGGGGAAAGGAGGGAAATCAATTAATTCAATGACAATGAAGACTCATGTTAAAACATCCCTGGTGTGTGGTTCTATTCCATAGACACCCATATTTACTTTTTTAAAAACTCACATAGTAATGGCTTGGTTTTCAGGATAATAAGAAAACACATGTCTTTCTATTAAATTTGTGACTACTGAAAAGAGTGGCATAATTTCCATTGGTTTCTAAATAATCAAACATCTATATACAATCTTTGAAAAACCAATATCCATAAATATGGTGGCTTTGCAATTGTGCTCTCATGATGGTTTCTCTAACATCTTACCACGATCTCACTACTTTTGGTGTGCCAACTGAAGTGCACATTGATCACTGGACAGTCTTCTAGATATGTGTCACAAATCAGGTTTAAAGACTGAAATGTCACTGTTTTGCATATATGTAAACCAAAATGTTTTAGTGGACTGCAACTCTGGAGATCAGGGTTTGATTCCCAGCTGAGCCATAGAAACCCACAGGCTGATCTTAGGTTAATAACATACTTTAAGCCCCAGAAAATCTCATGACCCTTAGGGTCTCCATAAATTGGAAATTATTTCAAAACACACAACAACAACAACAACAACAACAGCAGCAGCAATAACAACAGCAACAGCAACAACCCCTCCCACAACCAACCTGTGTATCGTACTGAAGTATATCTGATTTCTTGAGCCAGTTCACATATATGTGTACCTCACTTGATGATCAAGTGGCAATTTTCCTATGTGCTTAACCTATCACAGCTAGTTAATCACCAGCAGCAATAGATCTTGCCAATCAAAAGGTTGCCAGTTTGAAACTCGGGCTACGGTGAACATTCAACCTTCAGTCCACCTTAATGTCTGCCTAAGTAGTTCAAAAACAGCTGTGAGTAGAGAAATTAGGCACTGCTTGAGCGGGGAGGTATTTTACTGCACTATAAAGGAAATACCAGAAAAATGCCAGTGATCAAAGGAGGGAGGAAGTCTGTGATCAAGGTTCTTCGTCATAGAGCAGTGTTTCCCAACCGGTGTGCCGCGGCACACTAGTGTGCCTCGAGCGGTCATCAGGTGTGCCGTGGGAAATTGGAACCTCCAATACCCTTTCTTTCCCCTCCTGCCGAACACTTTTTCTTCTCCACTCGAGCTCCCTTCTTCAGGAGAGGAGGGGGGAGGAAAGAAGACGTGACCCGTGCGGGCGCTACTGCAGACTCGCCCCACGTCTTCCTTCCTCCTCCCCTCCCCTCCTGAACACGCTCACGCTGCCCCCTCAGATCAAAATGGCGGCATAAGCGGCAGTGTGAGCAAACTGAGGCAAAGCAAGTAGAGCGAGGCTGGGAAGAAGGGGGCCCAAGTAGAGAAGAAAAAGTAAATGTTCGGCAGGAAGGGGAAGAAAGGGTGCGAAGGGAGAGAAAGAGGTCTCTGTCGAAAGCTGGCATGGGCAAACTTGAACCTTCCAGGTGTTTTGGACTCCAACTCCCACCATTCCTAGCAGCATCAGGCCCTTCTCCTTTTTTCCCCCTCAGCCACTTAAGCAGGAAAGGGCCTCAGGCTGTTAGGAATGGTGGGAGTTGAAGTCCAAAGCACACAGAGGGCCTAAGTTTTCCCATGCCTGTTTTAGGGACCTTAAAGTGGTGAGCCTCCTTCCAACATTGTGATTCTGGATAGAAAACAAACAACAACATAACATAACATTGTTTGAGTGCACAGTGCTTTCTGGGTGTAGGTGAACTACAACTTCCAAACTCAAGGTCAATTCCCAAGCAAACGCGTTCAGTACTTTCTGTTGGTAATGAGAGTTCAATATGCCAAGTTTGGTTCAATTCCATTGTTGCAAGAGTTCAGGAGGCTCTTTGATTGTGTGTTAACTATAAATCCCAGAAACTGTAACTCCCAAATGTCAAGGTCTATTTTCCCCAAACTCCATCTGTATTCACATTTGGGCATATTACGTATTCATGTCAAGTTTGGTCCTGATCCATCATTGTTTGAGTCCACAGTGCTCTCTGGATATAGGTGAACTACAACTCCAAAACTCAAGGTCAATGCCCACCAAACTCTTATAGTATTTTCTCTTGGTTCTGTGCGGGAAGTTTGATTCCATTCCATCATTGGTGGAGTTCAGAACGCTCTTTGATTGCGGGTGAACTATAACTAGACTGACAGCTGTTGAGCAAGACCTTCGTGTGTGTCTTTCTGCCATTCCTGCAGAAACAGGCCCAGGTTTCATACTGAGTGTATAAATACATTTAAAAACATATTAACTATATGTATTACTGTGTTAGAGTGTCATTTTGTGTCATTTTGGTTGGTGGTGTACCCCAGGATTTTGTAAATGTAAAAAATGTGCTGTGGCTCAAAAAAGGTTGAAAAACATTGTAATAGAGGATGGAGCATCAGCACACACACCACCACCACCACCACCACTACCACCCCCCGTGGCCAGAATTGAACACAACCTCCAGGACAGCAAAGTTAGGGAAAAATGCAAACATAATACCTCTATCTGTTTTCTGTCCTGCCTGTTTAACAGCATTGAATGTTTGCTGTGTTTGTGTTCTGTGATCAACCTGAATCCCCTTCAGGGTGAGAAGGATGGAATATAAATGTTGTAAATAAATAAATAAATCAGAATGTCTTTTCAATTGAAGCAATTCGCACACTCATTAATGTGATCCCCCCAAGTACTGAGTAAGAGAGTTAATGAACACACATATATGTGCCAGGTCAAATATATGAGACTGTTATTCAATGCTGCTGGGAAAATTAATGGCGCCATACACATTCTGAATAGATTCATAATCAGATAAATCTAATTCAGCTCTTAAACTATCATTTCTTAGTAATGGAAGACATTTCAGGATTAATCCTTCAGCATATCCTGGGCACACCTTTACTCTAGAGAAAATTTGTGTGACACCAATCCAGATGAGGGCTACTGCATGTGAGTGGGAGAAGTCAAAATCTTCTCCTCTGTCTGGTTTTTATTTTAAAATATCCCACTTCCCCATCGCGCTTTTTAAGAGTCTGTTAAGTGTGAATCTGCAAGATAATTTAACTTTGAGGAGGCAGTTCATGGTTTTCCAGTGAGAGGAATCAGGAAAATACAGCTCTCAAGTTAATTAGTCTGTTTACAAAATGTTTGCATCCATGCTGATTCATCAGCGGTTTTTTTAACAAAAATAAATTACAGCATTGCCTTTATAAGAGCAATGAAAAAGTTACTAAACTATCAAGACATTTTTTGCATTTCCATTTCAAGGGCTACATGTGATGTTAAATGAAAATGGCTAAGGAAGTGTTGAAAGTTACTATTTTGGAACTGCAACTTCATAAACTACAGTGGCCTTGCAGGCTGATTTTCCTGATCAGTCCCAAAGGGTAACTTTTCAGACCTCAGTTATAGGGATGTGGTAGAAAATCTGCAGTGTAGATCAGTGTTTTTCAACCTTTTTTGAGCCGCGGCACATTTTTTACATTTACAAAATCCTGGAGCACACCACCAAGCAAAATGTCACAAAATGACACTCTAACACAGTAATACATATAGTTAATATATTTTTAAATGTATTTATACACTCAGTGTGAAACCTGGGCCTGTTTCGATGAACACAACATAGATATCCTGGCAGGAATGGCAGAAAGACACAAACTTCCCACACAGAACTCCCATAACCAAGAGAAACCAACAGCTGGGAGTTATAGTTCACCCGTAATCAAAGAGTACTCTGAACTCCACCAATGATGGAATGGAATCAAACTTCCCACACAGAACTCCCATAACCAGGAGAAAATACTATAAGAGTTTGGTGGGTATTGACCTTGAGTTTTGGAACAAAGCAAAGCACACATTCAACATATGGCCATCCAGCCTCTGCTTTAAAACCTTCTGAAAAGGAGAGCCCATCATCTTCTGAGGCATCATATTCCATTGAAGAATAGCTCATACTGTCAGGATGTTCTTCCTGACGTTTAGGTGGAATTTCCTTTCCTGCAATGTGAACCCATTGCTCTGTGTCCTAGTCTCCAGAGCAGGAGCAAACAAGCTTGCCCTCTCTTCAATGTGACATTCTTTCAAATATTTAAACAGGGCTAGGATGACACCTTTCCTCTAAACCAGTGCTGTCCAACTTCTTCCGGCCCAAGCGCCGGAAGAAGTGTCACTGATCACCTGGGGGCCGCAGGTGATCAGTGTGCAGGGGCGGGCCGATAGCAGGGGCGGGGCGGGGGGGGGGCCAGCTGACTTCCTCCTCCTCCTTCGCCTCCTCCTCCCCGCGGACGCGCCGCGGTGCGGGAAGGAGGAGGGGCGAAGGAGGAGGAGCCAACTGTCTTCCTCCTGCCTGTATCACCCCCTCCGTCCTCTCTCGGCGCCGCCGTTGCGAGGCAGTTCGCTGGCGGCGCCGCCGAGAAAGGGAGAAGGGGCGATCCAGGCAGGAGGAAGATAGCTGGCCCTCCTCCCTGTACCGCCGCCTTGTCCCTTTCTCGGCGGCGCCGCTGCAAACTGCCTCGCAACAGCGGCGGCGAGAGAGGGAGAAGGGGCGATCCAGGCAGGGAGGAGGAGCCAGCTGTCTTCCTCCTGCCTGGATCGCCACCTCCGTCCCTCTCTCGGCGCCGCCGTTGCGGAGGCAGTTCGCAGCGGCGCCGCCGAGAAAGGGAGAAGGGGCGATCCAGGCAGGAGGAAGATAGCTGGCCCGTCCTCCCTGTACCGCCGCCTTGTCCTTTCTCGGCTCGGCAGCGCCGCTGCAAACTGCCTTGCAACGGCGGCACCGAGAGAGGAAGAAGGGGCGATCCAGGCAGGGAGGAGGAGCCAGCTGTCTTCCTCCTGCCTGGATCGCCCCCTCCGTCCCTCTCTCGGCGGCGCCGCTGCAAACTGCCTCGCAACGGCGGCGCCGAGAGAGGGAGAAGAGGGGCGATCCAGGCAGGGAGGAGGAGCCAGCTGTCTTCCTCCTGCCTGGATCGCCTCCGTCCCTCTCTCGGCGGCGCCGCTGCAAACTGCCTCGCAACGGCGGCGCCGAGGGAGAAGGGGCGATCCAGAGAGCTGGCTCCTCCTCCCTGCCTGGATCACTTCTCCGTCCCTCTCTCGGTGCGAAAAGGGCACAAGGCGGCGCCAACGGCAGCGTCACAGGCCTGGCGTGACGCTGCCCCTTGGCACCGCCTACTCCTCCTTTTCGGTGCCCCCCTCCCTTCCTAGGCTGGGGGAGCCGCCGAAAAGGAAGAGTAAGCGGTGCCAAGAGCAGCACGTCACACCAGGCCTGTGACGCGCTGCCATTGGCGCCGCCTTCTGCCCTTTTTCGGCGGCTCCCCCACCCTAGGTAGGGAGGGGGGCGCCGAAAAGGAGGAGCTAGCTCTCTTCCTCCTCCCTGCCCCGCCTCCCCCTCCCCCCCGGCCGCCATTTTTTTAAAAAAAATTGATTTTTTAAAAAAAATTTAAAAATGGCGGCTGAGGGCATAGGTGGGGCCGTGTCCAACAGGCTACGGGGCCGGATCCGGCCCCGGGGCCGCCAGTTGGACAGCCCTGCTCTAAACTACACATTCCTTAGTTGTAGGGTGTGGCTTCCAAACCTTTAATCATTCTCTGAGCATGTTCTTGCTTATCAATATCTTTCTTGATATGTAGAATAATCACAGGGTGTCTTAAACCTACACCTGTTGATAGACTCTATAAGCTAGCTGGCATCCCCCCCCCCCCAATATGTGACAGGAAGTTGCTGCCAATTGCAAGAGAAATAAGCTTTAACACTATGAAAGCTACCCACTGTATGGCTATCAGCCTCCTCCAAGTAGACTTAAATCAAGGGAAAGTTTCATGAGAACCACCACCACTCCTCTAAATGTTCCTCTAGCAACAGTAAGAATATCCCTGTGGGCAGCAAAATCAGACAATTCTAACTGGATGACCCACCATGAGGGTTTTCCTCTTGGCCACGGTAATCCACGCTCTGGTTACATCCCATATAGACTACTGCAACACACTCTACATGGGGTTGCCTTTGAAGACTGTTCAGAAGCTCCAAATGGTCCAACAGGCAGCAATCAGGTTGCTAACAGGAGTGGAACTCAGGGAGCATAGTACTCCTCTGTTGTGCCAGCTCTACTAGCTGCCAGTCTGCTACCGGACACAATTCAAAGTGCTGGCTTTAGCCTATAAAGCCCTAAACGGTTCCGGCTCAGCTTACCTGTCCGAAGTATCTCACCTTATGAAGCATCTAGGACTCTAAGATCGTCTGGGAGGCCCTGCTCTTGGTCTCACCTTCTTCGCAGATATGTTTGGCGGGGACGAGAGACAGGGCCTTCTCAGTGGTGGCCCCTCGGCTGTAGAACGCCCTCCCTAGGTATAGTACTTCAGCCCCCTCCCTCCTAATATTTTGTAAAAAAGTTAAAATCTGGCTTTTTGAGCAAGCATTTGCAAATGCAGTGTAACAGGCAAATATAGATCTATGGAATGACTGGACGACGTGACTTGGAAAATATTTTAGTAAGGCGACACTGAGGATTAATGTTTTTTATTGGTTTTGTATGGTTTTTAACTGTAAACCGCCTTGAGTCACCTTCGGGCTGAGAAAGGCAGTATATACAGTAAATACGGTAAATAAATAATAAATAAATAAATTCCTCTAGGGGCAAACCTAGAATGGGCAACTTGGAAGTCCCTGAACATACTCAGAAGTGGAATTGGCAGGTCAAAAGACAACCTGGCAAAATGGTACTACCTAGCACAACTCTCCACCTTATGAAACTGTGAAGCAGAACAAAGAACTCTGCATTTGTATGTTTGCGCACAATGCCCTGACTCAGGCACAGAGGAATAACTGTTTAAAGCTACAGACAATGCAGTCACTGTTGCCCGTTTTTTGTCTTAAACTATTTAGCTGCTTGTGATCCCTTTATTTTATCAGTTTTGAACTTACTTATTTATGCAATGCTTTTGACACAAAATAAAATAATACCTTTATTCTGTTGCGGTGCTCAGAACTGAACACAGTGCTCCAGTTGAGGTCTGATCAAAGCAGAATAAAGTCAGACTATGTCTTCACTGGATCTCAACGCTTATATTCTTACTAATGCAGTCAGTAATTGCATTGGTTTTTTTCTACTGCTGCATCACACTGTTGACTCATGTTTAGCTTATGGTCCCCTAAGACTCAGATCCCATGTACTGTTGTCAAACCAGGCCACCCATTCTATATCTGTGGAGTTCATTTTATTGACAAAGTGTAGTACTGTGCATTTCTCCCTGATGAAGTTCATTTTGGGCCCAACTCTCAAAACAATTAAAGTAATTTTGGAGTCTGATCCTGTTCTCTGGGGTATTAGTTATTCCTCCCAATTTGATGTCATCTGTGAATTTGAGAAGCATGCCTTATATTTGGGTTGTGCTTGTAAAGAATTGCTTCATTATGCTTCATGTTTGTTGGCAACTGCACACAGAAAAAAATGCCCATGAGGGACACTCCAATAACTTAGTTTGGATGTTCTCTAGATAATTCATATAAAAGTAAATGTACAAATTTATATTGTGAGTTGGAAGAGTATATTAAAATATACTGCACTGTCTAAACTGCATTCAGAAAGAGCACATAAGCTGATGAAAACTTTAAAATACATGTACCATTAAGAGCACATTTAAAACTTGGTCGCCTTAGTGGATGATCTACGCCGGGAGCTCGACAGGGGGAGTGTGTCCCTGTTGGTTCTGATGGACCTCTCAGCGTCCTCCAATACCGTTGACCAGGGTATCCTTCTGGGACGCCTCGCAGAGATGGGGCTTGGAGGTACTGTCTTGCAGTGCCTCCGGTCCTTTCTGGAGGGCCGATCTCAGAAGGTGTTACTGGGAGATACCTGCTCAACCCCTCAACCATTGTCTTGTGGGGTTCCTCAGGGTTCAATACTATCTCCCATGTTGTTTAACATCTACATGAAGCCACTGGGGGAGGTCATCCGAAGTTTCGGAGTGCGGTGTCATCTGTACGCAGATAATGTCCAACTCTGTCATTCCTTCCCACCTGCTACTAAGGAGGCTGTTCAGCTCCTGAACTGGTGCTTGGCCGCTGTGTCGGACTGGATGAGGGCGAACAAATTGAAACTGAATCCAGACAAGCCAGAGGCACTCCTGGTCAGTCGAAAGGCCGAACAGGGCATAGGGTTACAGCCTGTGTTAGACGGGGTTACACTCCCCCTGAAGACGCAGGTTCGCAGTTTGGGTGTGATCCTGGACTCATCACTGAGCCTGGAACCCCAGGTTTCGGCAGTGACCAGGGGAGCATTTGCACAGTTAAACCTTGTGCACCAGCTGTACCTGTTCCTTGGGAAGTCTGACTTGGCCATGGTGGTCCACGCTCTGGTTACATCCCGTATAGATTACTGCAACGCTCTCTACATGGGGTTGCCTTTGAAGACTATTCAGAAGCTGCAATTAGTCCAACGGACAGCAGCCGGGTTGATAACAGAAGCGGCATTCAGAGAGCGTACAACTCCCCTGTTGTGCCAGCTCCACTGGCTGCCAGTTTGCTACCGGGCACAATTAAAAGTGCTGGCTTTAGCCTTTAAAGCCCTAAACAGTTCGGGTCTTACTTACCTGTCCGAACGCATCTCTCCCTATGAACCATCGAGATGTTTAAGATCATCTGGAAAGGCCCTGCTCTTGGTCCCACCTTCTTCGCAGGCGCGACTGGCGGGGACGAGAGACAGGGCCTTTTCAGTGATGGTTCCTCAGCTTTGGAACGCCCTCCCTAGAGACATCAGATCGGCCCCCTCCCTCCTGACATTTCGCAAGAAAGTCAAGATCTGGCTGTTTGAGCAGGCATTTGCTGATGAAATGTAACGGTTTAATTAGATATATGGAATGACGACGATGTGACGGAAAGTGATTTCAACATGATGCTGAGACTGCAATTGTATGTTTTTAATTGTTAATTTGTTGTTATATGCTTATTTTTTGGGTTGTTTGCTTGTGTTGTATTGGAGGGCAGAGACTGCCTTGTGTAAACCATCTCGAGTCGCCTTCGGGCTGAGAGGGGCGGTATAGAGATATGACAAATATAGAAATGTGACAAATAAAACTATTGTTGTTAGAAAATGGACTGGCCGCCCTTCTAGACAGGGGTTATATCCCAAGATCTGATCCCAGGTTCTCTGTTTATCCCAGATTATCTGGCAATGCGGACTCATATAATCCAGTTTAAAGCAGAAAACTGGGGTCAGATCCCGGTATATAGGGCCTGTCATGGACTATAATCTAAATGTGACAGTTTCTTTCAAAGAGATGGGATGCTGAAATCTACCTATAGGTTCTTGCAAATTGGTCTACCAAACCAGGCATTCTGGCAATGTAAGTCCTTGGGCATTCCCATTCATTGTAGCTTCTACATCTATTATTTGGGGGCTGCTATTTGTAGCCTTCTTGAATTTACACTCTTCCAAACTTTTTATTTTAGTGGTGGAACAAGGTTTGCTGAGATGATCCTATGGTTTGGAAGGCAAAATTTCTCATCTAATTTTTTTCACATTAGAGATAGATTGTTATCACAACGCACTGATGCTGTAAGGCACCATAAGGTTAGGGAAAATAATTAATAAAGGAAAGGAAAGAGATTTCTTTGCTCCAATATATCTGGGAATTAAAAAGAAGTCCACTTTAAAATGAGAATAAAATCAGCATTTTATGGGTGCCAAGAATTGCCAGCAAATAGTCTGAGACAACATTAAATTATTTGGATTTTTTCCCAAGAACTTTTGAGCAACAAACACCACACATTTGCCTCATCTGGAGGAGTCCTAAATCCCACATCTACTTGTCATTCATTTTATGGTGGTAAAGAGCCTCACTAAGTAGAATTTACCAGTTTTTTAATTCCTTAGGGATGGAAAATGTCAAACTGATTGACAAAAATTATACCTAATCACCTTATGTGCAGCAGTTGACATGTGAATGTTCGGTTGAGTCCCACAGAAAGCGCTTCCTAAAGCTGTTCTAACAAGAGGATGGATTACATCATTCTTCCCCTTGTCTTTTGTTCAGACTTATCCGAAAACATTGTCTTCAGTTCTGCTTAAGCTGAGATATTCAGATGAGGAAGAAAGTTGGGAGACTTTTCATTGCTCCGGCAACATAAAGAGGAAACATTATGCCCTTACGGTTGAGAAGAGGAAAGGGAACAAAATGCTCAGACAGCATCCCCTGCTGGCTGTGCCAAGGCCGCTTTCCTCTAATTTCCATCAAAACATCACCGTCTCTTTAGTATAGAAGGAAGGTAAAATTAGTCCTTTCCCGCTTCCTTACCTGACGCTTTCACTGAAGGTGAGTGGTCTCAATAACTCATTTTAAAATGCTTAGTAATAACCCCTAAACACTCACTCCTGAATATTCTTTGAGGTTTCGAATAACCACCTCAAGCAATAGTTCCTTGGACCGGCAGCCTCTCTCTCAAATGATTTCTGAAGATAACAGAATGGATCAAGAGGATTACGGTGGCATTAACAACTCTGATTGCATCCCCTGCAGTTTAATAAAAAGGGCCCTGGGCTTCCAGGTGTAGTCGAGGATTTCAGACTCCGGTGACCAAGCAAAACAAAAGCTTATTAACTGAATGAGGGAAAGGGACAAAATCATCATTAACTAGGTGGAACGGATCTCGGTTTTGGTAGGCAAAAGTTTTTATTTATTTCATATCAAAAGCATTGCATAAATTAGTATAAGACTGATAAAAATAGAAAGAGCGCAGGCGGCTAAATGTATTTTGACCAAAAACGGGCAACAGCAACTGCATTGTCTGTAGCCTCCAACCATTCTTCCTCCGTACATGAGGCAGGGCATAGTGGACTAGCATACAGATGTGGAGTTGTCTGTTCTTGCTCCACAGTCACACAAGGTGTGGGATTCTTTTAGGTGGTGCCATTTTGCCAGGTTGTCTTTTGATCTGCCCACTCCACTTCTGAGTCTGTTCAGGGACTTCCAAGTTGCCCATTCTTGGTTTGAACCTGGAGGAAGACCCTCGTGGGGGGGCATCCAATTGGGATTTCCTGGTTTAGCTGCCCAGAGGGATACCCTTGCTGTTGCTGGGGCAACGCCAAGAGAAGTGGTAGTTCTCATAAAGCTTTTCATTGATTTGAGTCTACTGGGAGGAGGCTGGTAGCCATGTAGTGGACAGCTTTCACAGTGTTCAAACTTATTTCTCTCACATTTAGCAGCAACTTCCCATTGCACATTGGGGGGGAGGGCAATGCCAACTAGCTTGTAGAGTTATCAACAGGTGTAGGTTTAAGACATCCTGTGATTATTCTGCATGTTTCATTCGATTCTATGTTCACCTGCTCTGCGTGGGCAGATTTATGCCAAACAGGGCAGGCATACTCGGCAGTTGAGTAAGACAAGGCAAAAGTTAGCACACCCTTAATAGCCTGCAATGCACATCACAAATCACATGCATTAAGTAATACCCTGACATAGTAATGCAGGTGTGTGTGTGTGTACGTGTGTGTTTATACACACATAGATAGATAGATAGATATGCATACACACACACACAGACACACACACGTGTCTTCCATACTATTCACCTGTATCATTTTGATACCACATTAACTGTCATGGCTGCAGATTATGGAATCCTGATATTTGCAGTTTGGTGAGGCACTAAAACTGTCTAGCAGAAAAACTAAAATACAGTAGGTCCTGGAATCCACTGAGGGTTGTTCCCAGGGTCATCAATGCATGGATGCGAAAATACATGGATGCACGTCCCATTATATACAGTAGTGTCGTAAAATGACGTCCCTTATATAAAACGGCAAAATCAAGGTTTGCTTTTTAAAAATCCTTTCTACCTGTGGATGGTTGAATCTGTAGATACCAGTAGCTAAATATACCTTTTAAAATCACAAACAACTGCAACGCCTCTATACTTATAGCACTACGATTTCATTTTAACTACCATGGCAATATCTTATCAAAACCTAGGGTTTGCAGTTTAAGGAAAAGTAGTGCCAATTCTCTACCTCAGGAGCTCACCAAAGAAAGTATTTCCTCCTCACACTACTGCTCACGATGTAATGCCCTTTTCTGGGTAAAGAGCAGTAGTTCAAAGCAACTGTATTTAGGGCAACTTGTGATGTCTAAAATATCATGGGTTGCTCCCGTTATGGAAACTCACGGTGGTAGACAAGTAGTTCCCAGGTAGTCTTCAATGCAATCACTAACCAGATTCAGATCTGTTTAATCTCATCAGGAAGTTTAGGAATCTTGGCAGAATTTAGGGAAATTACTTCTTTCGACGCAAATCCCAAAATTACACAACCAACTAGCCATGCTGATTAGGGGATTCTAGAAGCTGAACTTAAAAAGCAACCTGTCCATAGTCTACTTAGAGTCCTTCTGAAAGATCTTCTCCATGCAATTCCTCTTGGGTTTTTTCTTCTTCTCAGGTGTAACAACCATTTTTAAAGATTTTTAAAGATCCTCTCATATATGCACAAGGTGGCATGTGTCTCAGCATAAAGATGGAAAATGTTGTTATTAGCTGTCATCAAGTAAATTTCAGTCGAGTTTCTACCCATCAGGAATAAAAGGGGAATTGGCTCCAATCCCATGAATAAGAGACCTTTGAGTCACACTATTATGAACAGCTCTGTCCAAGTCTGGGCGACTTGAGCCTTATCACATTGAGAAATTTCCCAGTTTTAAGACACTTCAGCCTCTTTTCAAGCACGGAGAGGTACTGAGCTCATCACATGAGTTAAATCACTTCTGCCTGTCATATATAGCCCTCTGTAAGGACTCACCCATTTTAGCTAGGCCGAGGCCTGGGTAGCAGTTTGGCATCCCTGGTAAGATAGAATAGCTAGGAGAAGGGGAGTGGCTTGGAGCCTCTCCAGAGAGAGAGAGAGAGAGAGAGAGAGAGAGAGAGAGAGAGAGAGAGAGAGAGCTGCAGGGGAGTGGCTCAGAGTGAAGGGGTGGAGCCAGCTGACTTAGGAGATGAAAAGTGTCGCTTTTTTGAGTGAGAGGGGACTCTGTTGTGAGCAGCCAGCAAGACAGAGAGTGTCTTAGATAGCTGACAGGAGAAGTCTGTGGAAAGCTGACCGGGAGAGTCAGACAGCAGACTTAGATCTCTTAGGATAAGAGATTGGCTCACACTTGGGGACAGCTAACTAGGGAGCTCTTGTAGGGAGTTAGTTAGTGTGTTCCAAAAGCCTGAGTGGATTCTCAGGGAACTAACTAAGATTAGTTAGTTGACGAAACTCACTACTAGTTTCAAGATTAGAGTGAAAGCTGTGAAAGACATTACATCGGTCTAGTCCTGTATCAAAGTTTAAAGATACATGTTTTATGAAACCACCAAGCTACTGTACCTTTCTTGACAACCACTTACGCTTCTGTGCCTTTTATAGTGGTAGTTCCATCAATAAACCTTTTCATTGTTAACTTTTAAAGAAAAAGCCTCTCTTGTGCCTCATTCCATCTAGCAGTTAATTAACAGCTCTAGTGTGGTGGCAGTTCCAGCTTTTTGGCAGATTTTTACCTCAGTAATCCTCCCAGTCCTTGTTAGTATAAGAGCCAAGGCTGGTGTGGTGTGTGTTAACTTTACAAAATCCTAAAGGCTATTTTAGGTTGTTGGCAGCGTTACCAAAGCGGCCAGTGGTCAGGAAGGGCCAGGTCGTTACATTTTTAATGGCAGCAGTGGGATTTCATTAAAGGCTTGCCCTGCCACTGTGGTCTGACGTCCGGGCCGTTACACCCTCCGTGGTTGAAAAGAGGCAGAAGTGTCCTGAAAAGAGAGATCACTGGCAATCTGGCCTCATCACATTGAGAAATTTCCCCTGATAAGATACTTCGGCCTCTTTTCAAGCCTGAAAAGGCACAGGGGTCATGTTCCAAGGTTGAAAAGAAGCAGAAATGTCCTGAAAGAAGGAAACTCTAAATAGGGGCCAGCAGGAACATATATGCATATGTGGTGACAATGTAAATATGTAAGCAAATTTTGGGTGAAAGTATTTAAAGAAATAGAAGATATAATGAATATTAAAATAGAAAGAAGTCCTAGTATTGTAGCAGGAAAAATCCTACCAAATATTACCCCTTTTGACTCCAAGGCTGCTATCCGTGCGGGCGCAGGAACGAGAAGACGTGACAACTGGGTTACTTTTCAGGAAACACAGTTTATTCCAAATCCACAGCTACAGGGGTCTGCCCTTTGGCGTAACAAGACGCAAGGAACAGAACACCCCCTCCTTCCAGTCATTCAGTTTTATACAATCAATGGAGCCGGTCTAAGTCCCACCCCGTTCATTCATTTCACTGGCTATCACTCATGATGTGCTTCTGATTCTAACCAATTAACAATGCATTAGGTAATCTAATAATTCATTGGCTAACAAACACTGCACAGTTTATTTTCCTGACCAGTTATTAAAGCTTTGTCTATGTGCGTAGATTGTCCCTATATTGTTACTTTTCTGATAAGCTTTCCCACGGACCAGCCAAGTGGGTGTTTCATTAGGCTAACACATGTGATGTCTCCTAGACCAATCACTGTCTAGTAAACAAAGGGCACATGGTGTTTCTCTAAACCAATTGTAATGTACCAGGACAACCAATGAGATGGCGTCCCTTCTAAACCAATCACTGCTGTTCTCTAACGTGCTGGCTAACTCTGCCTCCTTCTCTATGCCTAGCCTATGCTTGGGTAGCATTCTCTCCTGGCGTTTCTTCTGCAACTCAATGAATCTCCTTCAGTATAGCTTTATTATCATTATATAATAGTAAAACAATTGGGAAAAAGGATGATGCGACAACAAACCTATTAACAATAGCAAGACTGCTTATAGCAAGGAATTGGGAAAAAAGAAATAAATATACAAATAGAGGAATGGTACAAGGAAGTATGGAAACTTGCAATAAATGATAAGATAACATGTATATTAAAAGTAAAAAGAGGTATATGGAAACAAAGTGATTTTGATGAGGCATGGAGAAAATTTATTGAAAAAGGATTACAAAAGGAAGAAGGAAGGTTACCTCTACAAGAAGAAATGAAATTTTGGACGAATGATATGTAAAAGCAATGGCTTGGGGAGGGGGGAGGGGAGCACAGTGGTGAGGGATACAAAAATGTATAAGAAAAACATAATGGCAGATGCTAAAGATTGAAGTATTGTAGCTAGAAATGAATAACATTAATCTGCTGTAAATAGACATTGTATAATATTGTGTTGACAATGATAAAACAATAAAAATATTTTTTTAAAAAAGAAAAAATAGGGGCCAGCAATCGTGTTCAGAGCTACTACCTCTTATCGCACTTTACTCCCATGCTTCCAACTGAAAAACAGGTGGGATGGGAACCATCAAAGTTTCCTGTCCTGTTTCATTGCCCAACCGTCAGCAGTATTTTGTATCCTATGAGGTTTGATGCAGAACAATATGTTCCCATGGAAAGAAATGGTTTTAAACTGGTTTCAGTCTCCTTTAATGTAAGGGGCTTTGGGCAGGGCAAGGAACCCCTTGGTTTTTGGATATTGTTGTTTCTCCTGATTTTTTAAAAAAAGTAATACTGACCTTGTGAGAAGGTTGTAAGTCTATTCATCTGCAATATGGTCTTCCTCTCTTCATATTGCCTTGTACTTTACAAACATTATTGTCATTTCTAATATTGTCAAATGATATGGCTAAAGTACAACAGTCTCAGTTCAGTCGCCTTGACTTCTAGAGAGAATTCTTGATGTACTCTAGTACCCATTTATTTGTCTTCTTGGCAGTCCATGGAATCTGTAGGGCTGTTCTCCAGCACCACATTTCAAATGGGTGTATTTTCTGACTGCCAGCTTTCTTCACTGTACAACATGAAATGACTTCTGACATATTCATTTGGACCTCAAAGTGATCCTTGTGATGTGGATAAAAATGCTTATGTGGCTACATATCTGATATGTGCTCACAGGGAATGCTTTGGCAGGTGCATTTTCTCTCTCTCTCTCTCTCTCTCTCTCTCTCTCTCTCTGAGGCAAATGGACATAAACCATGGAAAATGAAGGTTGGCAAATGTCTATTGAAACCCAAAGATACATGTTTAGTTGGTTTAATTGCGCTTAAAGAAAGTGGAGATAGATATGGTTTTCAGGAACTAAGGCTGGCTCTACACTGTAGAGTGAGTGCAGTTTGGCAGCATTTTATTATTTATTTATTTATTTATTTATTTAAAACTTTAGTATCCCGATCTTTTCTATTTCCATAGAGGGACTCAGACCAGCTAACAGCAAAGATTCAATGCCAATAAAACAATCTAAAACATCATGCAACAAGATTAAAATACATATAGAGTAAAAATACATATAAGCTAAGTCGCCAAGATAAAATCATATTTAGTTCAGTCCACATATGTGGTCAATAACTTTAGTCTATTGCCGGTCCCAGCTATTACTCTGGGAATGCTTTGTTCCATAGCCAGGATTTCACTAGCTTCCTGAAGGTCAGGAGGGAGGGGACAGATCTGATCTCAATCGAGAGAAAGTTCCATAGCCAAGGGGCCACAACAGAAAAAGCCCTGTCTCCCATTCCCACCAGACGCAATTGCGAATGTGGCAGGACCGAGAGCAGGGCCCCTCCAGAAGATCTTAACAGCCTTGATGGTTCATAGGGGAGAATACATTCAGATAGGTAAACTGGGCCAGAACCGTATAGGGTTTTAACTACCGTGGCTCAATTCTATGAACATTAGGATTTCTGATTTGGTGAATCAAAAGGCTAAATACCTTGTAAAACTGCAAATCCCAGGACAACATCCCAGGACTTGGAAAATGTTCTTATTTTTGACTTCAACTCCCCAAATCAGACAGCATGAATGCTATAGGACAGTGTTTTTCAACCTTTTTTTACAAAATCCTGGGGCACACCACCAACCAAAATGACACAAAATTACACTCTAACACAGTAATACATATAGTTAATATGTTTGTAAATGTATTTATACACTCAGTGTGAAACCTGGACCTGTTTCAATGAACACAACATAGATATCCTGGCAGGAATGGCAGAAAGACACACACAGCTGTCAGTCTCTCTCTGTGTGTTCTTATGCATCAATAAGGAAGGAAGGAAGGAAGGGAAGAGAGAAGGAAGAATGGAACCAAAGAGCAAAGAAAGGGAGGAAAGAAACAGGTAGAGAAGGAAGAAAGAAAAAAGGGAAAGAAGAAGGAAAAGAAAAAGAGGGAAGGAAGGAAAGAGAGAGAGGAAGGAAAGAGGGAAGGTTGGCCACAGCAACACATGGCGGGTACAGCTAATAAATTTATACAGCTTATATATATATATATATAGAGAGAGAGAGAGAGAGAGAGAGAGAGAGAGAGAGCTTATATATATATACAGCATATATATATACAGCATATATATATACAGCATATATATATATACAGCATATATATATACAGCATATATATATATATATATATATATATATAGTATATGAATGGTGGGAGTTGTAGGCCAAAACACCTGGAGGGAGGGCCCAAGTTGGCCCATGCCTGACTTAAGTGAGCAACCCCTGTTAGTTTTCGGCCCCTGCTTATTAAAGGTGCCTCAACCCTGTGTCCCGAACGCCCCTTGACCCGCCTTGGCTGAGTGTGAAGGAATCACGGGAGTGGTAGTTTGGCACCATCCTGAGCCTCCCCAAACTACAAATCCCGAGATTCCCCAGCCTTGAGCCCTGGAAGACCAAGGGGTGCCTCACTGCATGAATGCTACGGTGTAGATCCGCCCTCAGGCAGCCAGGGAACCCGGGGAAGTCCCATCCCAGGAGCTTCTCTCTCTCCGCACGGCTCTTTCTGCCTGACGCAATCCCCGCCTTTTGGCTCAAACCCTTCCGAGGCTGAGGAAGGAGCAGAGGGGAGGAGAAAGACCAAGAAGGCAAGTGGTGAGTAGAGGCTGTGTTTGCGGGACTCAGGCAAGGGATCGAGCCCTGGCTAGGGCTTCCCGGTAGGACAGGAGGGCTCTCTCTCTCTCTCTCTCTCTCTCTCTCTCTCTCTCTCTCTTCTATCTCCAATTTCCCACAACACACCTGATGATCGCTCTCGGCACACTAATGTGCCATGGCACACTGGTTGGGAAACACTGCTATAGGGTATGGGAAGATGTCCAAAAAAAGTTGTTTTCCAGGCTCTGCCACACATGCACAAATAATGCTTTTATCTTCCCTATTCAAAGCTTCTCCATAGGCAAAAGCTCACATCTCAATTTTCTGAGGTAGACAGGGGGAGGCAGTAACTGAATACCATTGCTTCTAAAATTATATACCACCAATGAGATTAACACACACGCAGCCCATTCTCCAGCCCATTTACTGAAGATAATGCAGAACTTTAAAATCCTGTTGTTCAAACTCCCTGTGCTTGTTAAAGTGCAGGAGACAATCTGTAGTTGCTTATTTTGTATCTAAGCAACTGTCAGACTCCATATCTACTAATAAGAAAGGGTGTAATTATATGCTGCAGCTTTAATTAGCAGCAGATGCCTATGTTTATGAAATAAAATGTAAGATTTTTTTTCCAAAGTGCAGAATCTTGATTATACGCAAATGGAAAAATATACTTTTTCATTGCTTCTGAAAGCTCCTTTTTGGGCACGGTTTATTTTCATACTCTCTCCAGCATTTCCCAGGTGAATCCAGGGCATTTTGCAGACCAATCACACCTTTACTTCCACCCACAGATCACAGCGTGAGCCACACACAAATCCAAATTAACATTCCCAAAGCTTTCTCTCCGTTGTCTGTATTCATTTACTCTGCAACAGTGTGCACCATATTTGTATTTCAAGTTTCAACTGAGATCAGTTCAGAAATGAGCCCTGGCAATTCTGAAATTTTCAATTTCAGAAGGCTTAATAATCACCAATGCACAAGGGAACCAGTGCACTGGCGTTTCATTCACATTCACTGCAATTATTATGCATCCCGAAGGTCCATTCCCCCAGCTCCCCACTTTATAGAGATTTAATTTCCATCGAGAAAGAAGGCCAGACTTTAATGAAGGTTAAGTACCCTAAAAATCCCATCTGATCTTGGAAACTAAGCAGGTGAACCTACAGGGAGCAGTAGAAGTAGAGAAAAGATATATAAAGCATTGACTCTAAAATTCTGGTCCTCTTCCAAGCTGGGACCTTCAATTTCCAGAGTTCCCATCCTTTAAGGAATTCTGAGAGCTGGAGTCACAAACATCTGAAGTACCAGAGTTTGAAAACCACAGGTTTCAAGTGCTCTCTTTGCCTTACCTATCCTACTGCTTTCTTAATTATTTATTATTATTTCGGACATTTGTATCCCATCCTTTCTCGACCTCCACAGAGGGACTCAGGGCGGCTAACAACTGGCACACGATGGTGCCCACAACCAAAAGCATAAATATACAATTTAAATAAAAACAATATCAAACAGTTAAAAAAGTTATAAAATATATAAAAACATTTAAACAGTCAATACTCCCATTAATCACCCAATACTCCCATATGCATGGGGATATTCGGATAACGATACAAAAGGTTTGCTAGGGTAGATCCTCTCTCACTCAGACTCAGCACCCCCACCCCCACCCCCCGAAACAAAATCCTGGGTATAGCTCTGCTGTGGCGGGATGCTGAACTAAAATTGCTTGCAGCCATAGACTCATTTATTTTAGAATGAGTCTCATTTGAATTCAGTGGGAGTTAAAGTTTATTATGATTTTTATAACCAGGCTGCAGCACTTCCAATGTTGTAGTGAAGTGGGCTAAAATGGTACCAGCTTTAGGTAGAAAAGACTAGTGATTTGATGGAGAAGGTAAAAGGGGAGTTTCATTTTGATGCATTGTTTCCTCCATATGTCCTTTTCCATACTTCTTATGTCTTTTGAGATTTTAAGTCCATGGATCTTCTAGAACAGGGGTGCCCACAAACTCAGCCCCTTTTCAGCTTGCGAGCAGTTACATTTTATAACAACCAAGTCCTTTTCCAACTTCTTAAGATTTTCTAACCTGGATCTTCCCGGTGCCCACACTCCGCTACTTTATAACCCGCGCGGTCCTGAGGCTGAGCGAGTGAGAGACTCTTCAGCTGCAGCCCCACCAATGAAAGCTGATTTGACAGCAAATAACAATAGTATCAACGAAAGAAAGTTTACCAGTGTTTTTTTAAACTTAAGTTATTCCTTGTGCTTTTAGCTGCAGCTTGCCTACAGAAATCAAGGTGAATCTTTCCACCACAAGGAAATTGAAAGGTTTTGCTTCTACAGTTGTATCAGATCTTAAAAGGCTGCCGTGAAAGGCAATTAACTTGCAAATGTCCTTCCTCGTGTGGGTCCTGTCATACACATTTTCAAAGTCCAAGTTGCACTTAGATAGGAAGGAACCTCTCTGCAAAGCTTGTTTTGCAACAGCCGAGAAAATACTGAAAATGCCATAAGCCTAAAGATAGGATTGGGGACTGCCCAGGCATGTAGTCGGGGGGGGCTAAGGGGGCTTCAGCCCCCCCCCCCCGAAATTCTCAGGGTGGTCCGCGAGAAGGCCTTACTGGTACATTATTTAAACTGTTATGTTTATTCATATCATGATCTGATCACCATGCTCATTATATCCCACATTCATGGGGTTATTGGGATAACAATACAAAAGGTTTGCTAGGGTAGACCCTCTTCCACCCAGTCTCAGCCCCCGAACCAAACTCAGCCCCGAATCAAAATCCTGGCTACGGCCCTGGGACTGCCTTTTTGCTGGACTGCAACTCCCGTAATCCTTTGCTATGCCGGCTAGGGATGATGAAAACCACAACCAAACAACATCAGGGCAGCCAAAAATTATCCAGCTGTACCATAAGTAAAGCTGTCATTACTTATGAAGGAAGCATAAGGAGAAAATTTCCAACACAGCTGAACAACAGCAACCACACTGCTTGGAATGTGGGCTGGGGAAGGAAGGACCAACTACAGTGTTCCCTCACTTATTGCTGGGGTTAGGTTGCAGGACCTCCCGCAATAAGTGAAAAACCGCAATGCAGGGATGCTCTATTTTAATATTTATACATTATTTTAGTTGTTATACACTATTTTAAATCTTTATAAACTTAAAATAAAGTGACGGAAAGGAAGGAAAGGCCCTTCAAGGCTGGAGGGAGGGAGGGAGGACTGAGGAGGGAAAGCGTTTTGGAGAGCGACAGCAGCAAAACCCCACAAAACAGCGAAAATACCATTAAATTATTAAATGTAATTAATTTAATTTAATTTAATTTTAATTTAATTAATATTTTTTGAAATTTGCGAAACAGCAAGTCCGCAATAAGCGAACCGCGAAGTAGCGAGGGAACATTGTACTTCTGACCTCCTTTCTCAGAGCACTGTCCCCTCCCTGCACAATGAGCAGTAATCAGACTGGACTACTTATTGCAAACCAACCCCTGTGGGGTTTATCGATTCAGCTAGCTGCATTACAAATCTCACTTTGCTGCGTTGTTGTAGGGTTTTTTTGGGCTATATGGCCATGTTCTAGAGGCATTTTCTCCTGACATTTTGCCTGCATCTATGGCAAGCATCCTCAGAGGTGAGGTCACTTCTGAGGATGCTTGCCATAGATGCAGGCAAAACGTCAGGAGAGAATGCCTCTAGAACATGGCCATATAGCCCCAAAAAACCTACAACGCAGTTATTCCAACCATGAAAGCCTTTGACAATAAATCTCAATTTATTTATTAAGTGAGCAAGTTGTTCTTGGACCACAATCACCAATACGCTTAGCCTCTGGTTATACTAACTAAACAGGATAAGAATGGAATCAGAGTGCATGCCTCTGCAATATATGCATTATCTTGATGGTCAGGACAATGTCTATGCCACCATCCCATGAAAGCAGAAAAGTCATTATTAAAAGTGAGAAAGTGGTTTCTTGGCCATCTCAGTTGTCTTTCTTGTACAACTGCCATCCCCAGTAGCACTTTGACTCCTGACATTTGGAAAGCTAACCACCAATGCTTACATGATCTTCCTGCCATCACCTTCAGTTTACTACTCTGATCATGGAGATTCCTGAGGATAAGGCTTCTGTGCATCTCGTGGCTGCTTGTTCTTCCCTAGCACAAAACCAGACCAGAGAATACAGTACAACCCCTATATCCTCAGATGGGATACATTCCTGGATTCCTCATATATATGTGAAACAACAGATAATAGTGAACCCTACTACTTTCAATGGGATAAATGACAAGAGATTATGATGATGATGGTGGTGATACTTTACTTATATTCAGCCCCATCTCCCCAAAGGGACTCAGGGTGGGTTCCAATCACAAAAGGCAAACATTCAATGATTGAATACAACAACCAATACACACATAATAGCAAAAATAACCCAACCTATACAAAGTATAGTTTAACATCTAGAATTAATATAAAACATAATATATCAAATTAATTGTATCAACCTAGAACAAAGCATAAAAGAGAAGATACAGAGAAGAGGGTACAGGAAACCCCAAGGCAAGGGTAGGGAACCTATGGCTCTTCTCATGATTGCATCTGGCTCTCCAGAGCAGCTCGGGCCTTGGTTTCTCAGCATGCAGCGGGGAGGAGTGACGCAAATGCTCCGCGACTGCCGCTTCCGTGCCGTCATCACCGTCTCTTCCTCATCCCCCGCTGCTCTCGAGGCCCTGTGCCCTCTTCGCCGGGGATGGCGGAGCCCGGCGATGGCACCTCATCTTCCTCTTCGTCCTCCGCCATGGGCCTCGGGGGAGGCAGCGGAGATGGGCCTGGCCCTGGCGCCGCGGATCCGGCCTTGCTGCCCCCGGGGAACGCCCAGCTCATCGCCCTCATCGTCGGGCAGTTCAAGAGCCGCTGCCTCTTCGATGCCTTCCAGAGCGACTGCCTCATCGACGTCGACACCAAGGTCCGCCTTGGCCCTACGCCCTCCTCTCCCTTCCTTCCTTCCTTTTCTCTTCCTTTCTTTTTCCCTCTCTTTTTTTTTCTTTTTCCTCCCTCTCTCCCTACCTTCTTTCCTCCCTCTTCGTTCCTTTCTTCCTCTTCCATTCTTTCCTTCTCTCCTTTCTTTTCCCTCCCTCTCTCCCCTTCCTTCTTTCCTCCATTCTCTTCCTTCCATTCTCTTCCTTCCTTCTTGCCTTCACCCTTTCCTTCTCTCCTTCCTTTTCCCTCCCTCTCCCTCCTTCCTTCTTTATTGCATTCTCCCTCCCTCTTCCTTCCTTCCTCTTCTATTCTTTTTCCCCAATTCTTCCTTTCCTTCTCCTTCCTTTCTTTTCACTTCTCTCTCTCCCCTTCTTTCTTTTCTTTTCCCTTCATTATTTTACTTTGTCCTCACTCCCTTTCCTCTTTTCCCCACTTTTTCCTTTCCTCCCTTCCCATTTCCTTCTTCTTTCCCCCTCCTTGTCTCTCTCCTGCTTTTCTTTTCTTCCTTTTCCATAGTTCATTCTTTTCTTTCTTCCTCTCCCCCTCCCTCATTGCCTCTGTCTTTCTTTTTCCTTTCCTTCTGTCTTCTCTTCCTTCCCAGAGTCCTGAGCATGCCTTTTGCAGTGTCCCGTCATTCCAACCAGGGGAATTTCCAAATATTTTGCTTTCATGGCTCTCTGAGTCAAAAAGGTTCCCTAAGGGAATAAATAAAACCATGAATAGATAAACAATGTATATCCATTCCATGGATACGGGGGGGGGGGGGGTCGTGTGGTATATGCAGACCTGTGCCTTTGTTGTTCAAGTACCCAATGCGCTTGGATTCGACTGCAGATCATCACTGTTTCTGTTGGAAACCCACTGAATCAATACTATGATTCATTTTCATATTAGGTGTGGCAGATATAGGGTTCATGTAGCCCTTGCAATTGGACTGCATGTCCCTTTTGGGAAATGTGTGAGACAGTACTAGAACTTGCAGCACTGGCAAGTCAGAAGGAGAAACAGCCCCATACCGCCCAGTGCATGCACACACACACACACATAACAATCTAGCCAAATAATAAGTGCAGTCTTCTTTGTAAAACATTTAAAAGTTCATCATTCATTAAGCACATAGTTCCATGGAGGAGAAGGATTTTTAACTTAAATGAATGCGTATGATATGTTAATGTAATTGTATTTTAATGTATTTTAACGTTGAATGTTTTGGGGGTTTTATACTGTGTTTTACTGTGTTGGCATCGAATTGTGCCTTTTTGGAAACCGCTCTGAGTCGTCCCCCCCTCGGGGGTTGAGAAGAGCGGGGTAAAATGCCGGAAATAAATAATAAATAAATAAAAGATGTCTATAGATTGGTGATGCAGGAAGTAAATGGATGTAGAAAAATGAAGAAACGGGAAGTCAGTAAACAATTTACAATTAGTTTTATCATATTTTGCATGTCTATGCTAATAGTCCCAATAGTGCTAGTATGACAGTGATGAGGAATGCTGGAAGCTGGTATTTAATGTTTCAGGACCATACGGTTCCCCAGTTATTCCCATGATTCAGATCTGTAGGACTGCGATTCTCACCTGTTGTACAATGGATTGAGTGTTCGGTTTCAACCATAAAGACTTGAGTCTATATCTCTTCTAAACCATGAACATCCTTTCTCATCATCTCATCATCATCTCATCATCTCTCAGTCTAACTGCTTCATAGGGTTGTTTTAGTGACGAAACAGATGGAAACCATAAAGGATGCCAAGAACTCCTCTTTGGACTTCTGGCAACATTGTGAGTTGAACTGATTTGGAATCCTGCCAATAAGGTCAAGAACATCCGCAGCTCCTCTTACAATCCACAATTGGTCTTGCTCACCAATATTTAACCTTGCCATGGATAGCAAGTGCTTGCTTAAGGATCTTGTACTGATTTACGGATCACATAAAGTTATGTTCAATATTGTCCCCAAACTGCATTTATAGCTTCTCTGCTCTTTAGTGTTCTTCCTTATCGTTTTATTTTGACCCTCACCACTGTCTTTTATAATTTTCCACACAAGTTGACGATGCCTCAGGGATACAAAGTGTTCGCAGCAGCAAAACATGTTGGACGTGGTTTTCAGAGAAACAGCTTATTTGTTTTCTTCTGCTGACACCTAGTGTTAGTCTGGAAACAATCTTGCTCTTTTTAACAATGACAATGGAGAATAATTTCTCATATATATATATATATATATAGAGAGAGAGAGAGAGAGAGAGAGAGAGAGAGAGAGAGAGAGAGAGAGAGAGAGAGACATACACACACACACACACAATGGGCCAAAACGTTTTGCCTCCTATGTTATAAAAACTTTATAAATGAACATATACCAGCAGAAGTTGCTACAGACCATAGCCTGAACTATCCCTTACACAAAATTACCGGTCAACATAGTCACCATCAATTTGTACACATTTTTGCCATCGTTTAACCCAGGCATCAAAACCATTTTGGAAAAATTCAGGGATTGCTTCTGGCGGGGATGAGAGACAGGGCCTTCTCAGTGGTGGCCCCCGTCTGTGAAACACACTCCCCAGTAAAATTAAGTTGGCTCCATCTATCCTTTTCTTTAGGAAGAAGATCAAATAATGGTTTTGGGACCAGGCATTTGGGTAGCAGGCTTAACAAGTAATCACAATGATTCATGAAAACTGATAAGAAACAGGCTTGTACTGGAAATTTGGATGCTGAATCGGACTTGGATGTGGTTATATTGCTGTTAGAAATATTTTAATTGGATATTTTATAACTTATTGTTTTAATTAATGTCAAATTTATGTTATATTGTTTTGTTTTATGTAGTGGCATCGAATTGTTACCTGATATTAGTCGCCCTGAGTTTCCACCCCACTCCCCTCTCGGGGATTGAGAAGGACAGGATACAAATGTTTGAAATAAATTGAAATAAATAAATAAAATATATTTGCTGCCAAGAGTGATGCAAGATGGACCACAACTTGATCGGTGTACCTTGACATGTTTCTACAATGAATTCATATCCACGTGGTATTGAATATTGTTTTCAGCATTTCAGCTGAGTGAGTTGTTGTGCTTTCCCCCATTTTTAAAATACTTTTATTCTGTGTGAAATCATTCACTCATCCTTTGAATTGTTCTTCGCACACCTTTCCTCCTTTGCTGTTGACCCTTCTTTTTCACTCACTACTTTTAAAAGATATCTCTCTTCTTTCTCAAAATTCCCTGCCGCTACAGAGCCTTTTAACACATTTGCTACAAAGCATTTGGGGAAATGGCTGTTGAAAATGAAATACAAAAACTTCTACCAGTTCATCTGCTCAGGTCTCCGCAAAATGGAAAAAAAAAGAATCCATAGCAACTCAAAAGACATCTAGGGAACCCACTGCATATTTCTCTCCTATCTGGTAAGTTTCATCTTATTGCAAAGAAAATGCCCCTTAACAAGGTTAATTATTTGGACAGAAAAAACTGGATTTAGATTTCACCCCAACCTATAAAAATTCAGGGCAAACGACATGGTTTGCATCTTTCTGGATCTTATTACATTCAAGCTCACTCTCACAACTGTATATTCTATATACTCGAGTATAAGCCTAGTTTTTCAGCCCTTTTTCTAGGCTGAAAAAGCCCCCCTCAGCTTATACTCAGGTGAGGGTCCTGGCGGAAAGGTGTGGGACTGAAAGAAGGACTTCTTTTAGCCTCATGCCTTCCTGCCAGGACCCCCACCTCTCTGCACAGCAACCCAGCTCTCCTTCCTCTCCTCTCTCAAAGCAGCGCATGCCTTCCTCTCTTCCTTTCTCGGCGCCAGACTTTCCTACTTTTCCTTATTCATATGCACATAGCATTTCCCCAAAATGTACAGTTAAAATCAATCTCGGCATTACTTCGCGAACGAAGATTCAGGAAGGACTCATCCCACGCTTTTTACAAGCGCGTTGATGACTAAAAAGGCCAATCTGAGATAGTCAATTCGGTTGCAGAAAGCACAGCAGAAAGTCTCCTTGGGTGATGTTGTTTCCAAGTTGCGGTTCTTTCTGCGTTGTCATTTCTCTTCAAGACCCATTCGGCATGTCTTCTCGAAAGAGGCCGCAGCATTGTGGATATGTGTCTCCATGCCTCCCGATGCGAGACCAGGGTGGACCATTGTTGGTGATCAATCTGGCCGAGCCTGAGATGTTGTTTCAGGGAGTTCTTATATCTCTTTTCCGGGGCGCCTCTCTTGCGCTGACCCGTGGCGGGTTCACCATAGAGTAGTATCTTTGGGAGGCGGTAGTCCTCCATCCTATGGACATGCCCTGCCCAGGGCAGCTGTGTTCTCAATAGCATGGCCTCAATGCTGGTGATCCCTGCTTGCTCAAGGACAGCAACATTAGTCACATAGTCGGTCCAGTGTATATTTAGGATTAAACTAGTGATTATTGGAAGGACGTAAGTACATTTACATTGAAGGTTAGAATTATGATTTAATCAGCATTAGACAGTCTTATCTTAAAGTTTTATGTAATTATTCAAAAACATTAAACCTATTGATGCTTCAGTTAAAGTAGTTTTATTGGTATCTATTTTTATTTTGAAATTTACCAGTAGCTGCTGCATTTCCCACTCTTGACTTATACTTGAGTCAGGAGGTTTTCCCATTTTTTTGTGGTAAAATTAGGTGCCTCAGCTTATATTTGGGTCAGCTTATTCTCGAGTATATGCAGTACATGTTTTTTTTTCACCTGAGGCTTTATTGTCATTCTGCACTATATGTGAAGCCATGGATTTATAGTCATGTTAAAATAAAATCCATATAGATTTAAAGATGCTGCTACATTCCATTTTTCCATCCTTCTTTGAAATCATTTGTATTTGGGTGGAAATTCCATAATTTATTTATTGTTCAGTTTTATATACCACCACTCCCCAATGGCTTGGAGTGGTTTACAAAGATCAATACAGTGACTAATAACAGTTAAGAACAAATTTAAAATCAAATTAAGACCAAGTTACAATTCAAAGGCCTTCCGAAACAGATATGTTTTGCATGCCCTTTGGAAGGCAGGCAATTCCCGCATGGCTAGGACTTTGGCGGACAATGTATTCCAGAGCATGGGAGCCACGAACGAAAAGGCTCTATGCCTAGTGGCAGTCAGACGGAAGATCTTGTGATTGGGAACCTCCAACAGATTTTTATCCTCAGATCGGAATGATCTCTGGGGTTGATAGAAGGAAATGCAGATACACAGGCCCCGAACCATACAAGGCCTTGAAGGTGAGAAACATCCCTTTGAAGGTGATTCGGTGTTCGATCGGAAGCCAGTGCAGTTGCTGGAGGATGGGAGTTATATGACATCTCGCTGGCTCCCCAACGAGAAGTCCTGCTGCAGCATTCTGCACCAGCTTGAGTTTCCGAGTCACCGCCAAAGGTAGGCCAATGTAGAGGGTGTTACAGTAGTCTAACCTTGAGATGACCATGGCCTGGATCACCATAGCCAGGTTGTTCCTAGACAGATAGGGAGCCAGTCACGCCATCTAGGGTAGGCAACTGGATATCCTCACTGCCTGGGCAACCCAGCCATAGGATCTCCGTCTTCGCTAGATTCACCCTCAATCTGCTGGCACGCAGCCATCCAGTGCATAATAAAGTGTAGAAACATTTGAAAGTATGTTACCAAAGTAGTGCTTGAGTTGGTCATTTCTCAAAATATAGCATGCCCCTTATATCTTTTACTGTCAGGAGCCACTTGTGAAACTGCAAGTCGCTTCTGATGTGAGAGAATTGGCCGTCTGCAAGGACGTTGCCCAGGAGATGCCCAGATGTTTTACCATCTTTATGGGAGGCTTGCCTCTTGTCCTCTTATGAGGAGCTGGAACTGACAGGGGGAGCTCAACCTGCTCTGCCTAGATTCAAACTGCTGACCTGTTGTCCAGGAGTCCTGCCAGCACAATGGTTTCACCCATTGTGCCACCATCTCAAATGACCATTTTGCAGATTGTGATGACAAGTCATGTGCTATTTGAAAAATTCAGCTGTAATTGATTAACAATATTCCTTATCTAACCAGAATCTCCAATATGTAGCATATAGCTTTCTGATGTGGGCATTCCCAATCTGATGCTCTCCAAATGTGCTTGGCTGTAACATAACAATTGTTGTTGTGTGCCTTGGAGTCATTTCCATGGTATCCCTTCTCAAGGGATTTTTTTGACATGTTTGCCCATTGCCTTCTTGTGAGGCTGAGTGGGAATTAAAACCCTGATCTAGTACACTGAGAGTCCAATTACGCTGGCTTTCAGAGGATATATGAGTTTCTCGAACTGGTCCCCTTCAGGGTGAGAAGGGTGGGATATAAATGAGGTAAATAAATAAATACATAATAATAAGCATTAGATCCAAGACTTAAACCAAAATAATTTTAAAATGCTATTGTTCTCTTTATTGATATGTACTACTTAACTGTTAAGAGTTTCAGTTTAGTTATTTCACCATGTTTTTCAAGCAGCCAGCCATAAGAAACATAATGGTTGTGAATGATGAAGCAACCAAGAACAGTGCAAAGAATGATCCTGCCGCACGTATGGTCTGTAGGAAGCAGACATGGTCTTATAGAGTTACAGACTAAGTGAATACAAAGTGCAGCTACCCCAAGGATATTTTTGTGGCCCTCAATAGCTCCGGAATCATCTTTCTGGCCAAAATAAGCCCTTTCCTGGAAAAGTGTTGTTCCTGGTAAAACAAGCTTCCTTTTAAATAGGTTAACTCTGGAGGGAGGGGGAATCTTTTTAGAAACCTAAAAATGCCATTTAAGTCACTGTTTGTGAGTGGAGCATTTTTTTTTCAGCAGTTCATAAGGTCTTCTGAAGATCCAGAGACGTAAAAGTAGTCCCCGGGCTTGCTGAAATTGCCCAGTCCTGTTACAGATCAATCTTACATCCTAATTGAATCAAGTAGCTAGGTTAAATTGACTTTATGTCTTCAAACCTGTATTTTAATAATGGACACAACAGAAAAGTGCACTATGATATTCCGGGGGGGAGAGTGCACAATAGAAAAGTGCACTATGGAGATAACCATAGTGCACTTTTCTATTGTGTCCATTATTAAAATAGCAAACATAGCTAACTCTGTCCTTCACAGAAAATAGCATTCAAGAGCAATTTGCCCCTTTTGTTCAGAAACAGCGAGCTCCAAAGAAATGTGTTTTTGTGAGTTTATTGCACATGCTATTCGTTGTGTTTTTGAATGTAAAATGTAATCAACCCCTCTGATCTTGATTATATGCTATTGCTTATTCATGTCAATCAAAGAAATCAAGATTCCTAGCACTGATACAATTCTACATTGCTCCGCTGGCTGATAGCAGTCAGTACTAGCATCATATATGACACCCTATACAATGGACAAATCCAAGAGAGTTCTACATTGGTCTTTTCCCATAATTTAATGCTATAGGATTTTTAAGGACATCTTCCAGGAATATATTGAAATCATCAAAGCAAGAAACTCCAGGTCCTTCAAGACAGGCCCTGTATCCCAGGATCTGATCCAAGGTTTTCTGTTTATCCCAGATTATCTAGCAATGCACTCATATAATCCAGTTTGAAGCAGAAAAGCTGGGATCAGATCCTGGGATATAGGATCAGTGTGGAAAATGCCTCAATCAAATACATTTTTTGAAAGTAAACCCTTGGGTCTTCCCTTATCACTGAAAATTGAGGTGACCTCTAATAAAGTACTCTCTATCAGCTAAGAGTTTTTACGTTCACAGTCATCATTTTCCCATTTAATTTTGACTATTGTAATGCCAAAGGTTGCACTTGGGTTAGGAAAACCAAGTATCTTCTTCAGACTCTTTGTCATAAGTGTGTCATACATATTTCTGTAAGTTCCTCCTCCGAAACCTGGAAGAAGCCAGCAATTACCCACAAGTTTCAAAAGTGGGTATTTGTTGAGGTTATACAGTGCAGGGAGGCTCTGCAATCTGTTTAAAAAGTGAGTTTTCCTTGCTAGAACACAAGCTTTCTTGCACTTACCAGGAAAGAACACAAAAATATTGTGCCTAGCACAATTTGGAGACTGTTAAGAACTGACTTCAGTTGAAAACATAGCCGCTAGATTTTAAAAAAAATATAACTAGACCTGGGGAACCGAGCTCACCAACTTTAAAATAAGCCAAGCTTTTTGAGAAGCAGCTTAGAGAACTAGGTATGTGTTTAGCTTGGAGAAAAGAAGGCTGAGAAAGGACATGCTTAAATACTAGGGTTATCCGGAAAGTAAGGCTACAAGGCACGTCGCTCTTGCAAAGAATTTTCATGGGAGAAGTTGGTAGACTGCCGTGTAGTGGGAAGCCAGCAGAAGCGAACGAGCAATGCCAGTCGTCAGTAGCTCACTGACTGGCGTTGTGAAGGTTAGAGATGAGTGTCCTCATTCTGTTTCCCTCCAAGTGCGAAGTTTGCGCTGTAATACGCTACCTAAATGCTAAGGGCATGAACGCTGCTACAATTCATCGTGAAATCGTTCCAGTTTATGGAGAGGACATAATGTCAAGACAGCATGTGACAAAATGGGTATGGAATATATTGTGAGACCATGAAGAAACTTTGCAGAGCCATCCAAAACAAACGTCGTGGGATGCTGACAGAGGGGGTCTGTCTCCTTCAGGACAATGCCTGTACACCGCTCATGCAACACAAGAATTGTTGACTTCATTTGGTTGGGATGTTTTCAGCCACTCCTCTCTCGGCCCCGATCTCACACCCAGTTACTATCATCTGTTAACTAAACTGAAGGAACACCTGGTTTCTGACAACAAGGTGAAAATAGAAGTGATGAACTGGCTGAAAAAGGCAGAGGAAAACATTTATGACACAGGCATCAAAAACTCATCCCACGGATGTATTGTATTGAATGGAATGGTGACTATGTGGAAAAGGAATGTAATACCTATGCTACAATCCATGTAAGTTTTATTAAAATATATTCATTCTTTGTATTTTAAAAAATCTTGAAGACTTATTTTTCAAATAACCCTCTTATTTGAAAGGATGTCACACTGAGGAGGGGCAAGTTTGTTTTCTGCTGCTCTAAAGATTAGGATGCAGAGCTGTGTATGTTTTATTATATGTTTTTACTATGCTGTAATCCGCCCCGAGCCTGCAGGGAGGAGCGGAATATAAAATTGAATAATAAATACATTCAAATTTCAAGAAAATTTCCACCTAAATATTAGAAAGAATTTCCTGATGGTAAGAGCTGATTGGCAGGGGAATATACTGCCTTTTAGTCTCCTTCTCTGGAGGTTTTTAAGTAGAAGCTGGATGGCCATCTGTCAAGAGTGCTTTGATTGTATTTTCCTGGGTGGCCCTGGTGGTTTCTCCAAACTATATGATTCTATGATTTTCAAAAGTGTTGCTGCTTCTGCATAGAATACCTTGTTTCACAAGAACTTGCTCAAATGTTGTATGTCTCTCACAGTTCCTTCTTTACCTGCCTACCAACAATGAGCAGAGACCACAGTGCTACAGCGTAATTTTTGGACCCTCTACCTAGTATCAAATTAAAATCTATACGCATTTTTTAAAAAAATTGTTTGAATTCAGAAATTGTTTTGAACTGTTAAGATGTTTTCTATTTTGTAAGCCTGGCTTTACATTTGCAATGTAACAACAGTAGTGGGTTCATTACATCGCTTTCTGGAAGAGTCTACAATATTCACAATTCCTCCATTTACTGTTCTTATATTGCCCTCTACTGGAGAACAATCTTTTCAAAAACTTTCTATTAAGTTATATGGTAACATTCAGCTATAGCAATTGAGAGGTTAACAGTAATCCATCACATTGCACAGAACACAAGGTGCTTATAATCTTCCCTACATTTCAGAGGACCATTTTGTATCACCAAACTTGCAGCATAATGCTTTACCAAGGGTTCCTTCACACAACCATGACCAAAGCTTTTAACTAAGTGGATTGCATATATATAATCTCCAAAATAAAAGTGATATTATTTATGTGTGTATGCGGCTGGGGTGCCCACTCCCACAGACAAGCTCCCACTTCCACAAACAGCTTTAACTCGCAGTGCTGAGGAGCCACCAAAACCCCTCCCTCCAATGGCATTTCAGGTTACAGCGAGTGCCATAAACATGTAGCTTAACCCCTGCCAATGCTCTCCTCAAAAACCATACTGCCCACCACCCAAGGAATGTTTTCATTCAGGGACTATTTCATTCTAGATTTTACGTGTTTCCTCCACCACAGACATCCCAGTGTTTCTTACTCCCTCCATTGATGTGGAATATACATGATCCCACCCACTGCCTCTCCCTTAACCATTTCCTACTCTTTTCAACTCTGTCTGCACAACAAACAGAGCAGAACTAATCAGCAACTAAACATACTGGAGGAGTTTGGGAAATTGACTCCACGTGATGGAAGTTGTAGTTCACCCTGCATCAAGTCAGAGCACTGTGACCCCCACTGACAATGGACCTGGACCACATTTGGCACACAGAACCCTCCTGGCCTAAGAAAAATACAGGAGAGGGAATTCATCTTGATTGATAGCCATTGTAGGTACTGGGATTTATAGTTCACCTGCAATCAAAAAGCATTCTGGATCCCACAAACTATGATCCTGGCCCTAACTTGGTACACAGCACCACCATGACCAGCTGAAACTATTGGAGGCATTTGGGGAGAATTGACCTTCATTTCTGGAAGCTGTAGTTCACTTACGTCCAGATACACTGTGACCACCACCGATTACTGTTCTGGACTAAACTTGGCATACAGAGCCCCTATGACCAACTGAACATACTTGAGGGATTTGAGGGGACTGACCCAACATTACTGGGAGCTGTAGTTTATCCTGCAGCCAGTGATCACACTAAACCCCACCAATGATGCATCTAGAGCAAACCTGCCCAACATGACAAACTTTAACTACTGGTGGAGTTTCAGGGGGTTAACCTGGCATGATGTGAGTTGTAGTTCACCCACAACCTTATGCATTCTGTAAAATAAAAAAAATGACTTTTTCAAATAACCCGGTCAAACACTACCCAAACTAGCATAAAATAAAGACTAATGCACTTTTAGTTTCGGAATAATTTGCTTTAATTTAAACCTGCACTTGTGCTTTGTAAGTTTTTAAACTGTTACAAATTGTCAGATCACTTGATATATTTAAGTCTATTTACTGTTACTGTTTCAAAATACTTCAACCCATTAAAACTGATTTTGCTTTGAGGCCCTATGAGAACCTTGATTGTGGGACTTTATACATTTTCAGGAATACAATTTTAAAAATAAGCTTAAATATTTATTTTAGTTGAAGTTCTTGGGCTGTGGTTCCAGGTCTACTAAATTTATCATTTTTTAAAAAAAGTTAAAAGATGTGACTTTATAAGCGATGAAAAGCCTTGCTTCACTTAAACTATTATCATGCTCAATTTAAAGGCACTATTCAAACATGTAAACCTCTTTTGGAATGTGCCAGTTATACAATATGGACCCTGCTACATACTTGAGTACATGATCTAAATCAGGCATGGGCAAACTTTGGCTCTCCAGGAGTTTTGGACTTCAACATCCAGAAATCCCAGCTATTTTACCAGATGTTAGGAATTGTGAGAGATGAAGTCCAAAACACCTGGAGGGCTGAGGTTTGCCCACGCCTGATCTAAATTAACCTGTTTTAGATAAGGGGTAAAATTAAATCCCAAAAATGTCCACTTCTGCCTATACAAAATAATCTATATTAAAATTATTTTTTCTGGTGTTATTCAGCACCACTAACATAGGTGCATACTGCCAAAAAAGTTCCAATATTTGCTGGGGCTGGGGGCAAAAAATATCCTCCTTTCACATAAGATGGATGTGCTTGATGATCCAGCAATACTGGAAGAAAGTGGAGACAAAATAAATGACTTTGATAAAGAAAGAATAAGTATAGAACCTCAATTAGCCTGAATATCTTTGCCAGCTCTTTCATGGCAGGGTTTGAGCTTTTCTCGTCTCTCTCAATTCTATAGGATAATTTACTTCATAAAAAAGGTAAAGGTTTCCCCTTGACATTAAATCTGGTGTTCATCTCAATTTCTAAGCCGAAGAGCCGGCATTGTCCAGAAACACCCGCTAAGTAATGTAGCCAGCATGACTGCATGCAGCACCATTACCTTCCCGCCAGAATGGTACCTATTGATCTGCTCACAATGGCATGTTTTCGAACTGCTAGGTTGGCAGAAGCTGGGGCTAACAGCAGGAGCTCACCTTGCTCCCCGGATTTGAACCACCGACATTTCAGTCAGCAGGTTCAGCAGCTCCACTGCAGCACTTCCGGGGGGGGGGGGGAGCTTAATTTACTTCATATCTTATTACAATGTCTTGCCTGGAAACTGGAAGTAAAATAGTAATTAAAAAATTACTTCATATCTTGTTACTATTTTACTTCCAGTTTCCAGGCAAGAAATTGCCAAACAACAAAGATCAGGACTAGTATGATATATAAACATTTGATATATAAAGAACCTGGAATGTGGCTTTTCCTGAGAAGTTAACTTGCATGATGAACTATCTACAGATACAAAAATGCAGAAATACGGTTTTAGGAAATTGGTCTCTTATTCTTTGCTTTTGTGAAATGAGCTAGGGGGTCACAAAAGAGCATCTTTGGGATGGCTGAAATCCCAACATTTAAAGTAAGAAATTGACAACTAGCAAAAGTACAGAGATATAACAGGACCCGGGGGAGAGCTGCAAGGGGGGCGGGAAGCTGGGGGGGGGGGGACGAGGGACTAGCCACAAATAGAGCCGGAAGAGTGCATTCTGCTCACCTCTGATGTAAAGTGTGGGCTTTCAAGTTCTAATGTCTTAAAAGTTTGTTTTACTCAAGCACATATTTCTACAAGAAGCAAAAAACTATTAATTGTGGTTTTGACAGAAAGGCCAGAGACTCCACACAAATGAAGCAAATGAAGCATTAACTTTTCATGTTTGAATTGCAGTAAAAGGTACTCACACTACTTCAAACTTTCAAAACTGAACTACATGCTTAATGAAATAAATTTAATTAATTTTTATTTGTAGCTCAAGGCTTTTTCTGCAGAGAGCTCAGGAAAGGCAGGATGCGAGGGATTAGTTATCCTTGTTTTAGCAACACAGGCACACACAATGAGGTAGGATGGAGAAGTCGAAGACAGCAACTGGATTCCTTAGCACTTCAAAGAGACCGACACCATTAAATAAACCAGGAACAATATATCAAAATAAATGTTAGATCTTTTACTTGTCAGCCAGAGGCATATATAGTAAACTTAACAGCAATGTGTTGCAATTCATCCCTGATGAATGCCTTGGAACTCAAAAGCTAGTCCTTTGAAAGATTCAATAAAAATATGTTGATTTATTTTTCTCTCCATTCTGGGATAACAATATCTTGATTTATGGTCTTGTTTTTATATTACAAGAACTTAAAAACAATCAACCATAGCCATTTAGTAGAAACCTCAGCTTCAAACCCCAGTGTCAACTCGCCCAAATGTCAAAAACATACACTGGTTACAGGGTAACAAAAATATCTAGTATTAACTTCTTTTTAAACTGTCCTATGCAATTTATTTTGCACTTACAATTTACAATGCCTTGATTATTGAACAAAACGTATTGGTAGCTAAACTCATAATACAAACCAACAAAATATAGAAGAAATTCCTATTTAATCATGTAGACTACATCACACCCAGTGCTTTGTATCATTTTGCTTTTCATCCCAATGTTCCCATTTACTTTGTTTAAAATAGGAAACGGTTATCTAGAAATACATTCTGGGCTAGTTTAAATGTAGTTTACATACACCTAAACTTTGCCGCAATCCAGTCCCGTCCATACAGTATTTCAGCAACCTGTTACTCTCTCAAGCGGTCGAATGCAGACAAGAATTCAGTTGGGAGTACAGAGCATTTGGAGTATTTAACCAGAGAAAAAAGTTACAGGCCTTTTTCAATACAGTGAGGTACACTAATTGAAACTAAAGATTTAGTATGCTTATTGCAAATTTCTCTTAATTATAGCAAGCAATGCTTCTTCACAGATATGTTATTGCTGTGGATAATAGGGCTGCTGTGGGTAAGGATAGCTAGGCTGTTGGGGTCCTGGGTATGGTCCTTGTCCTGGATTTTGGAACATGGGTGAAGGTGTGTATGGCAGATTGTACTGACCATACATGTAAGGATTGTAGCCCATTGGCAAAGGCATCTGGCAGTATCTGGGGGGAAATAAAGATCAAAGGACACGAGTTAAGAATCTGCAGCTCAAAATCTCTTTAAAGCACGCCTCTTGTAAGATACATTTGTTTTCCCACCCTGAAAACACCCTGGAACTCGCTCTCCAGAGAAATTGGGCAAGCTCCCACCCTGGCAGTCTTTAGGAAGAGCTTGAAAACTCCAGTGTGCCTTCAATGACTGAATGAACAATAATCCCTGACCTAACCAAACCTTGCAAAAATGCCTTCGGAAGCACTTTATTTTACCTGCTAGTGCAATTAAACCCTATTTTTGTCTCATTAATCCCCTGTCCAGATACAATACATTGCTCTCTCACCCAGTGTTTTTAAACTTTTAATCTTTGCAACCGGCCCTGCGCATTGTGATCATCTTTTTGTGTTTATTGTGATTTTATATTGTTTGTTGTGCTTATTTATATTGTTTCTTGTATTTTACTTTTTTATATATATATTTTACTGTTGTATTCCTATGTTGTATATTTATATTGCTGTATTGTTGGGCTCGGCCTCATGTAAGCCGTCCTGAGTCCCCTTGGGGAGATGGTGGCGGGGTATAAAGTTTTATTATTTTATTATTGTTATTATTATTATTATTCCCATCCATCAAGCTTCCTTCACAAAAGCAGTTTTTCTGAACTTTAATACAGTCATGTTTTAATACTGTCTGATTGCAGATGGTATTAAATATACATTTCAAATTTTCTAATTTGGTTTTTGATTGTTAGAATCTTTGCATTGATTTTTTAGATGATTTCTCTTGTGCTACAAGGAAGAATGAGAGGATGCTTCACTGAGAAAGAGGGACATGGTCATATGTGCCCTAATCCAGTGGTTGTCAACCTGTGAGTCCCCATGTGTTTTGGCCAACAACTCCCAGAAATCCTAGCCAGTTTACTAGTCGTTAGGATTTCTAGGAGTTGAAGGCCAAAACATCTGGGGACCCACAGGTTGAGAACCACTGCCCTAATCAGATTGACAATTCACAAATCTCCATCGCCATTCTCATAATCCTTCATCTTCCCATTTCCAAATTTGTTTAACACCCTGGCTTTCTCTGAGGAATGAAGTGAATATGCCTTACCTCAAGGCTGAAATAAGATACAGTTAAAAACATGATAGGCTATCATTAAAATCCCATTAACATTTAAAGGAGAAAAGCCTGGGAGCAGCTACTGAGATGTCACCTTCCCGTATCTTCCCAACGCAGGCATGTGACAGTGGCAAGACCAAGAGGAAGTCCCACGCCCAGGAACTTTAGATTCAGATATGTTCATTTGCGAGAGACAGTATTTAAGGCAGCATAGGTTTAAGCTAGGCTGACATAAATTGCACATATAATAAGAAAAATGGCTACATTAAAAGGAATTAATTTTACTTTAGAATGGAAATAAATATTCCACCATTCTTGTGATCAAATAGAAAGCTTATCTGGATGGGCTGAGAGACATTCCAATGATGTGGAGTGGGAATAGGGGGGTGAAGTTCTAATGTAACATCTAAATAGCTCCCTCTATTTATTTATTATTTATTTACTTCATTTGTATTCCGCTCTTCTCACCCCGAGCGGATTACAGTACATATACTTGCAGACAATCCCTGCAGTTCAACATATATAAACATATTTTAAGACATATATTGACGAACATAGACGAACAAAGAGGCAAACTTCTGGCAAACCTCTGGCCACCAGGGGGAGCTGACGCACCCCTCTTCTCTCTCAGCGTTTTCCAGCGTCCCTTGTTGTTCTTCCGCAATCTTCAGCGACTCCTGGAATTCTTATGGCTTCATAAATCAGTCTTGCCTCCCCACTTAATGTGGTACCTTTATCTCCTACTTGACAAATGAACTGTTTTTCGGGCTGCAAAGGTCGACAGCAGGCTACACTTAAGGTCGGGCACCCACCCCGACCCGGGCAGGCCTCGAACTCATGACCTACAGGTCAGAGAGATCTTATGCAGCTGACACTTCCAGGTGATAGTCTACAGCCTATGTTAGATTGCACAGGAAACCCTCCCAGCCCTTTGGAAAAGCAGTTTGCACTTACCCAGGGTACCCTGGATATGTCGGATAAGGCGGCCCTTGAGCCTGAGAAGGTGCTGTGCCCATGGCAGAACCAGCTGAAGGGGCTGGTGTCCCAGCAGCTGCTGGTGCAGGAGCAGAGGCTGTATTTGCAGCAGAAATCACCGGAGGGGGAGGACGTGCCGGTGGCTGTGGTTTGTTAGCCTAAATAAGAGAGCAGTGTTAGGCAAAGCCAAGGGTGTAAGTCAAGTAGAGTTCTATTCAATATGTTTGACATTTATCATGCTCACAGTTCTCAAAAACTACAGTAGGAAGGCAAGTAGAAACAGAAAGTGTCAAGTTGTCATGGTACCAGACACAGAATAGGCACAGTCTCATTTAACAAACTCTATCTGTGCTTTTCACACCTCAATAAATGAAATGAGAACAAGAATACTGCTATTGCCACATATTAGTTTTTACTGTCATTTTGCTTACCACACTGGTTCTGGGAGCTGGAGTTGGAACAGATGATGCCGGAGGTTTGTTTCCTCCAGCAGGACCCGTTTGATATGCAGGCACAGAAGGAAAAGAAGGAGCGCTTGGTTCCCTGGCAATACTTTGTTGCAGGTCTCTTAAAAAGAAAATATATTTTAAAATGTGAAGCATAATACGAATTTTTGCAACATCATTTTGCCATATTAATGTCAAATGAAATTTTTTTGTACACTGACAGAAGAAGCCAACAATTAAGTGGCTGAAATGAGTTCTCTAATAACACTTAACCATATCTAGATAAAGATTAATATAATTAGATACCACGTCTAATTTAAAAGGAACTTTTGAATCCAAAAATATTCAAGAAAACAAAAAAAAATTGTTTACAATATTAAAACTTTGCTCTGGGCACAAGCCTTCCACTCAGTCAAGGGAGCTTTTATTGCTCTGTTACTCCTTGCTGTATGGAAGCCATTCCCTAATCTCCAATAATGATTGAGACAGGGTTTCACATAGCACTGCAGAGCGAATTTAAAGGGAGGCATGCTCCATCATACAAGCAAATCTCCTTGTATGGTTCCTTGAATGCATACTATGAGGTTTACTGATTGATGTAAACATATGACCTGCATATTACTCTACTATACGTCAACACTGTGTAAAAATCAATGCAGGTTTGGGAGTCAATATTATGGATTTTAATACGATTTGTGGCAAAATGGCGACTTGTGACGGAGGCCCTGCTCTCGGTGCCACCCCCTTCGCAACTGCGACTGGTAGGGACAAGAGACAGGGCCTTCTCAGCAGTGGCCCCTCAGCTGTGAAACTCCCTCCCCAATGACATAGACTGGCCCCATCCCTCATGGGGCCAGTCCATAGACAGACCTGGCCCTGTACAAAGTCGTTTGGGGAGTAGGGCAATACAGAATTTGACCTCAACCTAGCAATCTAAATAATGGCTGTAGAAAAACCAAGAATGCAAATCATGACTTGGCACTTTGTATGTTTCTAATCTGTTTTATTGTATTTATATGTTTTAGCTGTTTTATAATTTAATATGGTTTGTTTATTGTTATGTGTATGATGTGGCATTGAATTTTTGCTGTAGTTTGTAAGATGCTCTGAGTCCCCTTTTCAAGGTAAGAAGGGTAGGGTATAAATAAAGTAAATAAATAATAAAGTTCAGAGATTGTTAGCCACCTTGAATCTCCACGGGGAGAAAGGCAAGGTATAAATAAAGTTAATAATAAAATAAATAAATAATTCTGAAGAAAGGAGAAAGCTGACTGCCACTATAATAATTTCCCCACCCAGACATTCAAATAGACCCTTCAATACTCTATTCAGAGAAGAGGATAGTTCCTTGTTTGCTAAAAGGTACAGTGTTAAACTTTTTTTTTAAAAAAAAGAACAATTTCCTTCTTTGAGTAAGCTGGTTTAGTCCAGTTTGGGCGAATTCAATAGAAGCGCAAAACCCCTGGTACTCCCTCCAACCCAGTACTACCTCTGGGCTTCTTGAATGCCTGGTTTGGAAAATAGCTCCGGTTTAAGTTCCTTAGTAATGCTCTCTACCACAATGGCAGTTCACGAAAACATTTAAGAAGAGATATAATCGCCAATACTAGAATATAGCAAGCTTACTTTAGAAGTTCATCTCTCTCCGTTTTGCGTGCAAACACAATGTCGCTGCATTTGTTTTGGAACTTCAGAAGGATTTCAGTTAATTCATTGTAAAACTAAAGAGAGAAAACAGTGAATTTTCAAGTATAAGAAAACTTCGTAACCTTGTTGAGTACTGGCATATGCAATGTTTTTGTAGGGAGATTACAAGATCTATAATATTTTGTAGGGAGATTATGGGGATATTTGCCCAAGACCTCTGAAACGCATAAAGTTAGCGAGTGCCATTTTCTTCAAACTGCACTTCAAAGGGCTTAAGCCTTCACATAAGCCCTATAGTACCTAACTTTTAATAACTGCAATAATTAAGCATACTTCTTCATTAGCCTGCCTCAATTTGCTTCCTTTTCTTCTGTTGTGTCATTTCATTTTGCTCTCTAGATCAGGGGTGCCCACACCTTTACAGCATGCGAGCTACCTATATGAACAACCAAGTTGAAAAGATCTACCTGGCACGCGTGCGCGCACTCCTGCCGCCGCGTGCTCCTGCTGCCGCCTTCCGGCCGCGTGGGCCTTCTTCCTTGCCTGCCCACGAATGCTCTCTCCATCTCCTCACCGCTGCGTTCGCCAAGCAGGAAGTCCCCATCCCTTCCTGCTTTCTGGTTGCGCAGCAGGCCCCTCCCACACACACGGCAGGAAGGGATGGCAACGGGAAGGGGATCTTCCTTGCCTGCCCATGAACGCTCTCTCCATCTCCTCGCCGCTGTGTTCGCCAAGCAGGAAGTCACCATGGGAGGGGCGCGCATCCAGGTCAGGAATGCGCATCCTGCTGGGAGGGGCTTGCGCACGCACGCAGCAGAAAGGGATGGTGACTTCTTGCTTAGTGAACGCAGCGACGAGGAGATGGAGAGAGCGTTCGTGGACAGGAAAGGAAGATCCCCTTCCCGTTGCCATCCCTTCTTGCTTCCTGCGTGCGCAGCAAGCCCTTCCCACGCACGCAGCAGGAGCGAAAGCACGCAGCAGGAAGGAGGAAGGTGGCGAAGAGATTGAGAGAGTGTGCGCAGGAAAGGAGAATCCCCTTCCCGGGTGCGCGCGACTTCATATGGGCTTGGGATCGACTAGTCGCTCGCGATCGACTTCCTGAGCAGCCCTGCTCTAGATTGAAAAACCCTTGGAGCAAGTCATCTTATTCCTTGTTCAGTGCCATCTCACCCAGTGCCATTGGTGAGATGGACTATAGCTTGGTAATGAGGCACATGGTCTACATTCAAAAACTCAATCCCTTGCATCATCAAAAGGATCAGGTAGTAGGCAATGCCAGGCTACACAGAGATACCATCTGATGGGGCTTAAAGCATTTTCCTACAATTCCTACACACAGAGCAGAGACCACTCCTCGTAGGCAATGTGTTGGTTGTAAAAACTAATGGCGAAGAAGTAACACATATTCTTGCATTGAAATCCATTGCTCTTGCCAGAAACATGTTAAAAGTGTGGAGATGATAAAGTCACTAAAATGCCCTCAGGTAATATTCTTATAATCCAAAAATGCAACTTTCATATTCTCCCTTACTGTTCAAAATAAAGTAATGTTAGAAGTAACAATATTAATATATTGCTTTTAAGCAATAACTCCAGAGAGAAAACCAGCTTCCTGGAATGCTATGATTACAACTATGTGCCCCAATGTAACACAGATATTATCTCTTACCTACTTCCTTACTACCTACTTCCTTACTAGAAGAATCCAGATTCCAACAGGAATATGTTAACAGATTCTTGTTTCTAATCATTTATCACCCTCCCCCCACAAAAAAAAAATTCCAAATTTAATTTAAAAAATTCTCTCCTTTAAAAAATGCCATTTTTACTATAGGAAAAATAACATAAACCATTTCAATCCAAATCTACCATTTCAATCCAGATCTATCAATTTTCTATGTTCTAAGGAATATAATCCATCTGACATTTTCAAAATGTATAGATTTGTACTTTTGAAATATATGCCATACATTTAAACAAGTGGGCTTTTGTAACACCTTGACCTGAACAGTAGTGGTATTAGTCAGGACTTGCTTTAATAAGGTATCTAAGCATAATGCAAGTATAATGAAAATTATACAACATATGATATTATTATACCTTTGTGCCTTCTTTCAGGTTGGCTACAAGTTCCACAAAGTTGTCATTGGCTACAGCTAAGTTTTTAAGAACTTCTTCTCTTAAATTGGATTCATTATTTGATTGCTTCATCTTAGAAAATTCCTGATGTGAATTCTACAAAAAGGAAAAGAGAAAAATAAAATTGCACAAAATACATATCATCCCAAAGCACTAAACCTTCACGATTGGTATCCAATTGTGTGTTTCCAACTATTTATCCTACTAATCAGTAGTCCTCCCATGCAACCAATTCTGATTTCACTCTCTGGTTCAGAGAACTTGGAAATCCTCTTGAACAGGTTTTGGTGCCACAGAGGTTTGCAGTGGAAGAGAGGAAAAGTATATATAGGGGTTTATATGGGGGGAGGCTTAGTTTTATCAAATATTTGGTTTTAACTATGTTTTTACTTTGTGTTGTATGTTCGTATGTTTTGAGTCCAATTGCGGAGAAAAGCGGCATAAAAATATCTTTTAAAAAGAAAAGTTGAACACCAGGAGTTCTCTGCTGAATATGGAAGTATACCACTGGATCTTGGCCCTTGTTTCCTCAAAGCTGTGCCTCCATCAATGTCATAGTCCCTAAACCCCTCGCTGATACAACATTAAACCACCAACCATGGGACATTCGCTGAGATGTGTAAAACATGTTCTAAAAATGAAGAATACCTGGATGTTGTTGAGCAGATCCTCCTGTTTTTTCAGGGTTTCTTGTACTTTATGAGTGAGACCACCATAAATACGATCCAACTCAGTGACAGAAATAGCTTCTTCATTCAAAGCACCATCCTGAGCAAGTGCTGTTAGGAATTTAGTTGTCATGTCAAAGTTTACTGCCTTGAGATCATTCTCAAGTTGCTCTCTCTGCTTTTTCACATCGTCCAGATTATTCAGCAAAGATTTTAGGACATTAACCACCTAGGTAAGAAAAAGAATATGTCAATCCATGTTTGGCACTTTGAAGCATTTGCTAACTTTCTAGTCTACCTCAGAAAAAAAGTACAAATGTAAAGAGTCTAATACTTATTTCCTTCAACTACTGACTTAATATTGTGCAATAAAACATAAAAGTGTGATTAACAGCCTGAAGCCCTTACTTGCACCTTAAGCAGTATCGGTGACATGGTTTGGAGAGATATTAGTGAGAAGGATCAAATATTCACTTTCTGAGAAAGCTTTGTCTTCAAATAAGGTTATTTCCCTCATGTCTGGTATCTCAAGCCTTCATCCTACAACCATCTGGCTTGAAAAAACACTCGTCTGATTTTTCTGCACCACATAGTAAGAGTTATTAAGCTGTATGTATACGTTATTTATGTTTTAATGCTAATGTGTTGTGTATTTTATGCTTTTATGTTCAATGTGGGATTGAATTATTGCCAAACTGGAAGCCGCTCTGAGACCCCTTTGGGACGGAGATAAAAGTGGGGTAAAAATGCAGTAAACAAACAAATAAATAAATAAATAAGTTTCAGAGAAGTTATGGGAATTGGTGAGACATGCCACAAGCCCCAATCAATTTGCAAAGTCTCCTCCAGCTGCTTAAAATCCCGTTTTCAAGTTTGGCCTTAGAAGCCATCTTTCCCTCTTCTACAGCCAGGCAGAACTGCACTAATTCAGAAAGATGAGTTAGATGCCCACTAGAAACTAGTGAATACATGCAGTCCCCAAGTTACAAACAATACAGGTTCTGTAGATTTGTTTTTAAGATAATTTTTTTCAATGTAACACAAGACTTTTTTAAAAAAACTTTTGGGTAGCATAGGGAAGGGTTTACACTAATGTTTGTTTTGCTGTCTGTGCCCTTGTTCAGAAGATTTCACCTCGCTTGGATTCTGAAACAAGACAACAGGCTCCTTCACCCCTCGCCCTCAGCCTTGGCTGCAGAGAAAGGGAAGGAACTTGTTGACAGGATCCCGCTTTCCTCTACAACCAAGGCTCTGTTAAAGGGCGAGGGAGGGAGACAGGAAGCCAAGGCATCCCAGCCATGTCTGAAGAGGAGAGGCAAAGGAGCCTGTATCCAGCTTCCTTCACCGGCTTCCTTCACCTTGGCTGTGGAGGAATCAAGGAAGCTAGCTCCACCACTCCCCAGTTGGCTGCCCCTGCACAACAAGAAGCACAATTAAAACTCTGCATACTGTGCGAAAAGAATCTGCAAATCCCACCTCCTCCAAGGTGAAAGGAACCACCTACACTGGGCTCTACAGGCCAATAGATATCCCACCACAGACATCAGAAGAGCCGCAAGACCAAGAAGAAGCCACGAGAGTAAAGACAAAGTTCCACTCAGAGGAAAAGTGTTCTTGCCATATATTAAAGGAACCACTGACCACTAAGTGAATCTGATGAAAAAACACAGCCTACAAACTATCCACAGACCCACTAAGAAAATCCAACAAATACTACATTCAGCAAAGGGCAAGAGTGATCCTCTCACCTCTGCAGGAGTTTATCATATACCATGCAGCTGTGGACAAGTCTACTTCGGGACCACCAAACGCAGCAATACCCAAACACGAATAAAAAAACATGAAAGGCACTGCAGACTAAGTCAACCTGATAAGTCAGTCATAACAGAGCACCTGATGAACTAACCTGGACACAGCATATTATTTCAGAACACAGAAATCCTGGACCACTCTAAGAACTACCATGTCAGACTACACAGATAAACCATTGGAATCCACAAGCATGTGGACAATTTCAACAAAAAGGAGGAAACAATAAAAATGAACAAAATCTGGCTACCAGTATTTAAAAAATTCTAAAATCAAGACAGTAAATAAAGAGCAACAATAAAAAAAAGCAGGGGAGTTCCAGACATGGCCAGCTAACACCTCCAAACAAAGGATTCCCCCAGGTAGCAATCAACCGGGCTTTGAAGCTGTGAGGCACTTAAATGCTAATCAAGGTGGCCAATTGCAACATTCACACTTGCTTCAAGCTGACAAGAGTTCTTTCTCCCACCCTGGATGTTCCACAGATATATAAACCCCATTTGCCTAGTTTCCAACAGACCTCACAACCTCTGAGGATGCCTGCCATAGATGTGGTGAAACATTAGGAGAGAATGCTTCTGGAACATAGCCATACAGCCCAGAAACCTCACAACAACCCAAATGAAATTAACTTTAAGATATGTATATAGTTGATTGCCATTAAGCATAGGAAAATAAACAGAGTTTGAATTTGTTAACTGATAAAAATAAAGGAATATTACGCAGAGTTGGAAGATAAGAGAAGGGGCAATAAAATAAGATAAAGGAAACTAATGCAGATCTGGAAGAACAATTTGGTATTCTGATCAGAAATGATGTTAAAGTGGGATTTCTTTCTTCTTCTTTCACTTAATTTCCTTCATTAAAAAGCATGTATAATGATAATTCCCCTAACCCCATACCTCTATGTCTCCGATGATACAATAGACTTATGTATAGAACTAATTAGCTAACGTGGGTCCCCAATTCACACATTTAATGGTCCTTATTTATCCTCCTTTCCCCCCTTTTTGTACCTTTTTGAGCTTTTTTGTTCTTTTTAAAACAAAATAAAACTTACCTATGCAAAAAGAAAAAGAAAACTCATGAGAATAATGCTCCTCAAGCCTAAAGTATCACAAATCAATATGCTTTGCTTGTTGATTGTGCAGAAATGCAACTATTACAATAAAGGCTATCTGTTCATACCTCACTCCCTTGCATAGTTTTTGCTGGATTTGCTGAAGGAATCGCTGCATTCAGCTCTGCTTCTGGCTTACACAACAGTGAAATTGTATCTCGATGGGACTGATATCGCTCCTTAACCTGTTTGTCAGCTTGCACAGCTTTATCCAAGATGTTACGGTAATTGGCCCCCTCTACAAAAAAAAGAGAAGAGACATTTGATACTCAGAGATACTGATTTCATCCACTGAATGAAATATTGTACTGTATATCATGTAACAAGTCTGTGTTTTAGGTATTCTATTCTATTTCATTAAAAGGGTGTGTACCTCACTAATTGTGAAATGATAATTGGAAGTACAGAAACAAAAAAATAAACTTAGGAGATAAATCTTAGAATGCTTTCTTCCATTGCAAAGTATTTTGTATAGATTTTTACAGCATTTGCAGATAGGTTTTCTTCCTGCATTTAGACGTGTCAAACCACAAAAGCAGCTTCTAACAGCAAAAGCATTTACCTTTTAATAGATTATTGTGCCACACATCTGATAATCTATGATGTAAAAAATTAATATCTAGATCAGGGCTGCCCAGGAAGTCGATCGCGATCGACCAGTCGATCCCGGGACCGAAGGAGGTCGATCCCAGCCGGATGGGGCGCTTCTCAGAGGGGGGCGGAGCCAGGCTGCGACAAGCCCCACCCCCTTCCCCGGCTTCGGCACTCCCAGCAGCTTCTCCAGGCTTGAGGATGGCAGTGCCAAGCCAGCCTTGTGCTAGCTATGCCACCACTGGCTTGGCATTGCCATCCTCAAGCCTGGAAAAGCTGCTGGGAGCTCCAAAGGCAGAGGGGAGGGGGGCGGAGCTTGGTGCGGCCTGACTCCGCCCCCCCCCCTCTGGCTTCCACTCTACCAGCAGCTTCTCCAGGCTTGAGGATGGCAATGCCAAGCCAGTGGTGGCATAGCTAACAAAAGGCTGGCTTGGCATTGCCATCCTCAAGCCTGGAGAAGCTGCTGGGAGCTCCAAAGGCAGAGGGGAGGGGCTGGTAGAGCGGAAGCCAGAGGGGGCGGAGCCAGGCCACGCCAAGCCCCGCCCCTCCCCTCTCCAGCCTTGAGGAGGTGAGTAGATCTTTCTGATTTGGTTTTATTATAAGTAGCTCACGTGCTGAAAACGTGTGGGCACCCCTAATCTAGATCATACTGAGCCACAGTCAGTCAGTCACAACTGGTTCAAGTAGGCTTTAAGCACGCTGGCACAAATCAGTTCAAATCAAGGATGTCAATACCATTGATGACTGTGTCAGAAATACAGCTATTACAATAAAAATGTTCATACCTCAAGGTCCCTTGCATAGCTTTATCACTAAGTGCAATATGTAATTACTGCATTACACTAATGAACGCAAGAAGAAATGGGAAACAGTGGTCATTTCTCAATGTACACCGAAGGTGGATTCAGAGATCTAGGAAACCTCCAGAGCTAGGTTTAAGGATATGGAAAATGAAAGCTGGGAGAGCTCTGCTATAGCTGCCATTTGGTTATATTTACCCCACTGTTTCTATTCAAGAGCTTATTTACAGATAGAACCTTTCATCACAAAGAAAGCAGATGGTGCTGATTTTATTGCCCAGAGGTGCTACATTGCTGCCTCATGTGTCTCCTTTTAAATTGCCTTTTGGAGTAAACCTCAGCAAAGAATACACTATGTATGAATATGAATGCATACATAAATAAATATTACCTGTCCTCAAAGGCTTGTAAAGGTCATTTGATGATGTCCTTTGCCAACGCTCCTTGAACTTGTTTTTCAGCTCATTGTCTGTTGCTTCTTCCTCATCTAATATCCGTAGAGACTAGGATTTTTGTAAACAAAAAAGTTATTTCTAAATAACTAGTTTGAAGTCATAGATAAGAAAAGGCAAGGTCCAGAATTAGTCAGCCAAAACTTGTTCCCATTAAATTAATGATGACTTAAGTAAATGAGTTAGAAGTAGAAAACTTGTAATTTCATATGGACCAAAGCTGAATTACCTTTAGGATAAATCTAAGGTAGTGTATAGAGATCAAAAAGCCTTATAGGTTGTGCTAAATGTCTCATACTAGCACCATAAAATGGCAAGAACAGGGTTAGAAACGACACGTGTTTTATGTCTCTTTGTATATGGCACACCAAAATCTTGTTACTGCTGCTGTGCATCTTCCAGTCCTTTCCAATTTACGGTGACCATAAGGCAAACCTATCATCAAGTTTTCTAGACAAGATCTGTTCAGAAAAGGTTTGCCTTGGCCTTCCTCTGAGACTGCAAGAGCATGACTTGCCAAAAGTCACCCAGTGGGTCTCTGTGGTTAATCACAAATTTTGTTCTCCCAGGTTGTTGTCCAATACTCAAACTGCTACACCAGGTCTTCACTGCCTGCAGCCCTCCAGACGTTTGGGCCTCCAACTCCCAGAAGCTCTAGCCAGCTGTTCCAATGGCCAGAAATTTTTGAAGTTGAAGTACAGAACACCTGAAGGACCACTGGTTGTGTTGGCCTGTGCTACACCAGGTTAGCTTCCCACTGAAGCAACTGGACAAGTGCAGCCAGTCTAATTCAAGTTATCTAATTCAAGCTTTCATTTCCCAAAGTGATCTCCTACACTAGTTTTGGATTTTCATTTCTATCTGCCGCAGTCAGCCAGGCCAAAAGTTGAGAAAGTTATGAGTTCTTCAAAACCTCTGAAGTAGTAATTTCTGAAAAGCTGATTTAATATCTTCTTGGGGGGGGGGGGTGGCACAGCAGGTTAAACCACTGAGTTTCTGAATTTGCTGACCTAAAGGTTGGTAGTTTGAATCTGAGGGGTAGGGTGAGCTCCTGCTGTTAGCCACAGCTCCTGCTAACTTTGCAGTTCAAAAACATGCAAATGTGAGTACACCAATAGGTACTGCTTCTGCGGGAAGGTAATGGTGCTCCACGCAGTCATGCTGGACACTTGACATTGGAGGGGTCTATGGACAGTGCCAGCTCTTCGGCTTAGAAATAGATGTGAGCACCACCTATCAGAGAACAATTACCATTCTCAGTGTGTCACACTAACCCCTCTCACACACATCATCTTCCTCTACTGTCCCTCTCAAAGTGACAATAGTTGATTCCTTTCACAATTTTGAGAAGGACTCTGAGGAAAATGGAGGAATTTTGAGCTATAGAATGCTTTGGCATGGCTCTGGGGGTATTTTTTGTGGACATGTTCGCTAGATTTTTGAGTGGTTTCTGAATTAAAATGGTCCCAAAACTGCTCTATTTTAAAAAGAAATGAGATATTCTAAAACTGCAGTCTGTATTATTGTAAAACATACCTCATCCAAAATCTCTCTGTTTCTCTGTAGCAATTCAGGAAGATCTTTCATCAACTGATCAATTGTTTGGATTCCTCCCTGTTCAATTACTGACTTAGACTTCTGCAGAATGGACTGAGGAACACTATCTCCGGAAACATCCTCAATTGCAGCAGGGAGGTTAAGGGAAGCTAAGACACTGAAATGAAAGTACAGATTTCAGTTTTTATCAACCCACTTACAGTCATCTGACACCAAGCAGATGATTTGTTGGAAGTAAAAGTATTAACAGAAAAATGGAATATCTGTTCTTTTCAAACATGCTCATCAAAACCTATTAGTCAAGACCAATTCCTGATTATGTCTGCTACAAAACACAAAGCACCTGATATGTTAATTAAGAGATCTCTTTTAATTGCCACCCTTGAACTCTCTAAATTCTTTACCCAGTTTTAGCAACATACAAAATAAAAAGACACTGGCTTTCTATTCATCAGTACTTTTTGCATGAAAAGAAAGAAGAACGAAGTGGCTTAAACTTAAAAATCATTGACGTTTCACACATGACTGAGTAAAGTCCTATTGCTTTCAACAAGAATTAATTGCAATTAATTTAGGCTGAGTGTCTCCAGATAAATTTGTGCATCATGGTTTCTCCTGCTATGGCTAGTGTCTACTGCCCCTTCACCCAAAAAGTTCGTTTAATCCAAGAGACCCCCAAAAGCTGTAACTTAGCCAAGTGTAGCTGGAGTTGAAAAGAAATAATGCTAGAATTTGACACACCTGCCTTTCTACTTATATGAGACATCTCTGGAAACAAGATGTTTCACAAACATTACACATCAAAATAATCACTTTACCCATTTGCTAGATTGGTGGCTTCTCTCATTTGGGCTATTGATCTGTTAACTAAGTCTGCCTTTCTTTGGTTGTAAAGGGTAAGAGCTTGCTGCACCGCCAGAGGAACCATCTTTTCAAACAGATCTGGAAAGACAATTGCCATTATTAACAAGATTTTTTTTTTTAAAAAAAATACATTCCTACCAAGCTCACTGAGAAGGACTTTTCTAGAAAAGATCAAACCAACTGCACACACTTCCCATTGCTTTCTGGAATAGAAGGCTTTTTTCTGAAAATATTAACCCCCACATAGACAAAGCATCAACATTTAATCTTACCACTTGTCTGAAGTTGCAGTTTAGGAGTCTAAATTTATGTATATGTAAAGAGGGGGTCCTAACTAAAATTATCTAGAAAGGTAAAAATAGATTAAAGAAGCTGTAATCTTTACATTATGACATGAAGCAAGAGGAGTGAAAACTCTGGAGTACAACCTTGTTTCCTGAAGCATTATGAAGTAGTAGGATACTTACCTGGGTTACTCTCGACCGTGCTTTGACAGATAAGAAGCACTGCTTGAAAATCAGGAAAAATGGGTGCTAGAAATAATATCATACAAAAGCTGACTGGCACAACCTGGGGGTCACAACTAGACACAGTGAAGACATCTGCCCTTGCACTTTGCTACTCTGCAGCTGAGTATGTATGCCCAGTGTAGAATACATCTCACCATGTTAAAACAGTATATGTGACCCTTAATGAGACATGTCACGTTATCACAGGATGTTTACGCCCTATAGTACTGGAGAAATTATACTATTTAGCTGGTATTGCACCACTTGACATCAATTGGGAAGTAGCAGTTTGTAATGAAACGATGAAAGAAGTGAAATCTACCGCCCATCCTCTGTTCGGATATCAGTTAGCATGCCAATGCCTTAAATCAAAAAACAGCTTCCTAATATCCACAGAGATACTCGAAGGAACACCTCAGAAAGCGAGAGTCCAAAAGTGGCAGGCTAAAACCCGGAACCTCAATCCATGACTGATACCGGATGAGAAACTCCCCTCTGGACAAAACAGAAGACTGGGCGACTTAGAAGGCGCTGAACAGACTGTGCTCTGCCACAAGATACAGAGCCAATCTTAAGAAATGGGGCTACAAAGTGCAGTCCACGACATGCAAGTGTGGAGAAGAGCATTTACTACAATGCAACCTGAGCCCTGCCACATGCACAATGGAGGACCTTTTCACAGTAACAGAGACACTCCAAGTGACCAGCTTCTGGTCAAATGAAATCTAGCATAATACCAAGTTTTTAACTTTGTTTTTGTTTTTAAATACATAACTGTATTTTCAATTCGCTTCTGACACAATAAATAAATAAGCAGGATAACAGCAATCTTTCAGTCTAACACAACTACACTCTTAGTATTGAAACAATATAATCATGACACTGCACACAGCCAAAGGCATACATGCAACTAGTGCATGACTTGATGAAATACATATAGAGAATTTGAACATGCATGGCTATTGTTGAGAGGACTTGCAGGGTGAAAGATATGCCCATGTTTTAACTGCCAACATCTAGATTTACACAAGTTTTATTTTTCACAGCAACGGTAATAAGAAAAGACAGGTTACTACCACTGCACACACCTGTGACAGATACTACCCCTTCCAAAGGTACATTATAGCTTCTTGTATACATTTCCAAAGAGAGAAGAGCTCAGTGATTTAATGTGCTTACTTTCACACACACAACAGCCCCTTCCTGCTGCACAGCTGGAGTCCCATTAAACACACTTACAGATTGTTATCTCAACCAAAATAAGAGGAATAGGATCCAGCCTGAAGTGGCATGAAGGAAATAGAAGGGATGTAAATAAAGATGGTAACTCTTAAGTACATTGGATAATTAGCATTAATATCAGAGACAAAGAATAATTGTGTTTGATGGGCAAGTTAACCACACCGCTTGTACCAACTTCCCAACAATGCTATAGGATTAATAAGAAAATATTGCCCGCCCACCCGACTTCCAGTCATTCAGGGAGGAAAAAGCGAATAGTTTAAAATTACAATGCTACTGTTCAAGTTTAGGATAGCATGCAATAATGTCACTTACCAGTAAATTTCTGGCTCAAAGGGACAGCAACTTGAGTAGGTTTTACAAGACTGGCTTTCCCAATTGGCTCAAGATCTTTAAGATCAGGAATCCGGTCATGATATATAAAGTCATTGTCCTTCTTAGCAGCTGTAAGTGCACGGTTGGTTTTGTCAGCCAAGTCTTTTATATTTATATATTCGTCATAACGGGATGCCACTGTTTTTACTAGATCAGCAGCGTGCTAAGTTAAAAATAGCAGAAGTTCAAGTTAACCCTTGGTTTCTAACACATCTGTTGTGACTGAGAAGTGCATGGTCATAAAGATATTGAACACCTTTAACTGAAGAGTCCACACATTTTTGGTATTAAGTTCCACAAATAGCATATTATACAAAGATTTAGCTTGGAGTTTATACTCCAGTATCTTCTATGATCAACCTTAGGCCTTCTTTTTTTAATTTAATGTCATCTGAAACAGTAACAACTTCATGTCATATACATGCACCCTAATTTTTTTTAAAACAAAAACAAAAAAAACCTTTCTGTTTCAAGCTAGGCCACATTCCCCAATGCAAATGCTAAATTACAAAATATTTCAGTGAGATAAGGAAGAAGCATGAAAAGCTTATGAACAAAGAAATACGAGCATATGGGAACACATTAATTCAAGTTTTCTTGTTAATGTTAAAGCCACTAGGATTAAGAGAGGATATTTCCTTCTTCAAGTATTTAGAAAGCTGATACAGAAAGGAATGATCAAACATTATTTTGCACCTTTTTTCTCCCACACTGTTTTCATTATGCTCTAGTCTGCTGCCAAACAAATTAGATGCTATAGAAACAGACCTAATTACAAACAGTTTCATAAATCTGCTTATGGCATATTTCAAAGGGTGACCACCTACATAACTTTGAAATATGCGAACCTTAACCTTCCCATATAACAACAGTTGTGCCTGCATACTGAATTCTATAATCAAAGAGTTGATGGCAATTATGGAGGCCAAAATCTTGATTAGCTTTGCAATTCCAAGTATCTTTTATCTATTTTATCTCTCGTTGTGACCCTGAAAAGATGTGGTTCTTCTTACTATCTTTTCATAAAATGAAACGTAGTTAAAACAATCAGAATGAAGTTCAAGCAAATGCTTTTGGAAGGTGAGGAAGACAGCATCATACTTGATCTGGTCAATCAATAGGATCAATCGCTTTCTTCAGGAAACTGATTCCAGAGGTCTAAACCGACCTCCGCCATGCACTCTTCTTCCACTAACCAGCAGAACGGTAAAGTATGTTTTGAAAGTAAGACACAATCTGCTTTCAATGTCTTCCCCCAGTTGGGCATGTTTTAGTCTCCCTACTCCCATGCAAACGTGGTGTAAATTAGGTTGAAGCAGAAAGGTTCTAGGATTGTTTATCTGGAGATCTACTGATGCACTAGGATTGCAGCATCTTATTCAGAACCTCTGTATTGAGGAAATCATTTAGGTTTAAAAAATATTTTTCTACGAAAGTGAAATATTCACTCCACCAGATTTAAAGCCACAATGAGCAGTGGGTGCTATTGTCTTAAATTTCATGAAATCACTTTTTAAGAACACAAAGGGATTCTCAAGTAACAAGTTTCGTACATAAATGCCAATATAATATGCCAATATCACTCACTCACAACTTACTGTCAAGATGAAGTTCATTTGTTAATATTAGCTATAATTAGGTTATTATATTTCAATCATGAATATGAATCAGGTCGCCAAAGTCAGTTGAGAAAAGAGTTCAAAACAGCTGAAAATAAATATCTGGGAGGAAATGGTTTACGTTATTAAAATATTTGTAAAAACATATTCAAGTGCAGTTATAGTAGCTGCAAGTTTCCTATTTAAAAAAAAATACTGATTTACTCACTTGCAATCTTGCAATTTCCTCACCAAATTTCTTCTGTTGCTTTGCCAATATGGACTGATGATACTCTGCATTGGCCTGCATTATGCAGTGTTTTGCAGCCAAAAGCGGAAACACCTCCTGGAAATAAAAATACTGACCAGGGGAAAAGTCCAACCACATAAACCATCACAGACAACATGGGATGCAGGAAGAAAGAGGAAGAAGAACAGCACATTAGAGTCACCCAATTAATGGATTAGTTAAGACATGACATGAGTAGAGGGGAACAGCCATGTGATTTTTATGGATTAAGTTTGGTGGAAGTATGAGTACTGCTCTATATTGAAATCTGAGACATTTTAAGATGGATTAGGATTTTAACTAAACTAAACCACTCTTTGAGTTAGTTTACTGAAAAGGCTCAATAATGCACTGGAAACTTCAACACAGATTCCAACCATTACCCAATCAATCACACAAAGGAGACACCTAGAACTTAAATTATGAAAAGTCAGCACTTGTGAATCATTATGTTCACAACGCAAAGATCCAGTTCACAAATGTATCTGTGCAGCTTCCTTTCTCTAAATGGCAATTACTGAACATGCTCCTGCGCCTGATCCATAGAAACAGTAGCAAATAATAATAATAGTTTATTACTTGCCACTTCTTATGAATTGAGAAAGGGAACAACAGTTTAAAATACATAACCACATGAACCATCAGAGATGATAGGATGATGCTTTGTGCTATAAAGGCGCACAAAAGAGAATCTACCATAACTATGTAACTACCAATCATTACATACAATGCCAGTTTTCATGGCAAATGCACACCCTAAATACAGTAAATAGAAGAAAACGTAAAACTAGCCTTTTAATAAAGAAACATGCACACAATAGTTGAAGAGGCTCCTAATTACCTCACTATCAATAATTAGCCAGAGAATATATTATTTGTTGCACGCCATTCCCCTAAAAGTGCTTGTACATGATAAACTCAGCCCTTTTCCAGACAAAGTCATGAATCTGCTCTACGGGTGTAAAAACAAGTGGTGGTTGATACAGACATTACTGGTGCAGGTGCAAGACAATGTTTTGAAAGTTTTTCCCCAACCATATGGAAAGTCAGAATAGCAGGGACAGACTAGAACTCCTCCCTGCCCAAATAGTTTGTCTTCACTCTATCATCTCAATTGTGCCTATAAACAAAGTCATCTACACAACAATCAAATTCCACAAAATATAATTGTGAAGCTTTTCAGTAAAAACAGAAACTACTAAGTAAAATCCTGAATACCAACCGCAAAATAAGACATAAGTTAGAGTGAAATAAGGGTCATCTTATTGACCAGAATTGTCAGAGTCACAGACAGAGAACCGATCTGGCTTATATACCCTCCTGTGATGTGATAAGAGCTGGCTTCCCATTTGTGGAGCGGTTCAATTGGCCTTCCCATCCTTATGCAACTGGGCCACAGTCACCTGAAATGGGCTTTGCTACAAGATGTTCGGACTGCTGATTGAAACAGGGACAGATATGCCTTCAAGAGCGCATCTTCCAAGATATATCATACACTAACACTTTTCTCTCCGCTTCCTAGCTATACTAAGAAGCTTAAGGTAAAGGTTTCCCCTTGACATTAAGTCTAGTCGTGTCAGACTCTGGGGGGTGGTGCTCATCTCGATTTCTAAGCCAAAGAGCCAGCATTGTCCATAGACACCTCCTGGGTCATGTGGCCAGCATGACTCCATGGAGCGCCGTTACTAAGAAGCCTTAAAGGGCACCAAAACACTTCCTGGTGTAAAAAGAAAATCAGAAGAGTTCTGCAAATGAAAGAATATTTGTTTAAGCTAAACAAAGCTTTTCTGAAATTAGCAATACTAACTAGTTTGAAATACAGTGCTAGAAGGTTTTACAGATACTTTGTACATAACAAATAATACTTGGATTTTCACTAAAACCAGAATTGATGAAATTAAAGTTATTATACTTTGGACTTATCAGGAGAAAAAAGTGACTCATTTGAAATGATAACAATGCTGGATTAATTTGAAAGCAATAGAAAAAGAGGACGACCAAGCAAGGGGATGGGCCGGCTGAAATAAAACCATGGACCTGAATTTACAAGACCCGAGAAGTACAGTAAGAAATAAGGCGAAATTGACTTGACTGTATATATCACATACACAGTATTTTAATAAGCAGAAAATATTAATCACAGCTTCATTTAACACAACACTGTATATGCTCAACTCATAAAATAATTCCACCACAAAGGAGAAAAGCTATCCATGTTGAAGTATTAGAATGTTCTGATAGTTGCAATATAAAGAGAAAAATGACCCTTATATAAAGTGTAAGGCTGATGCTTCACCATAAACTATTTTTTCAAGTAGAAGTTCTGTATTCATTCCCTGTGTTTTGGAAAGTCGTGAAATTAAGGAGCAGATCATACTATCATCAAGCTAATCCCAATGTAAAGTTTCTTGATCATGTAAGAGGACACCACAGTAAAGACAAACATGAATCCCATGAAGGGCATGCATTAGTTTCAAATCATTTTCAGGAAGTAAATAAATAGACCACAGCCCTAGAAAGAAAGCCAGAAACACCCCATGTTAGAACTGAGAAATACTAGAAATTCCATCTGATCATTTACATTTAATGCTACAATGATAAGCTTGGAATGAATCTTTATACATTCCAAGTTTTAGAACACATAAAATATTAATTGCAATCATGTCTTGTCATTAGGAAAATTAACCACATACTGTACATTCATTCCACCCCACCCCCCAAACAAACAACAAACAAGCACAATAATGTATTTAAGATTGTCATAGACAAACCCAAATATATAACCATCTCAACTACAATTCTTAAATAGTCATTATTATGAAGATACTAACCTTGGGCAAGGTATCCTTGTACTGACACTGTTTGAATGCATCACCATAATAATCAGCAGCTTGATTTGCAAGTTTAGCTATGATGGCATCTTTCATTTTATCTAAAATTGAATATTAAAGTGATTAGAAATGATATATCGGTTCTGAAATTATGTATAGCTCTTGAAACAGTATTATGTTGATGAAACTTATATCAGGAAAATCTAATTCAGCCAGGTTACATACTATTATACATTTTAAAGATCTGGATGTTTTCTAAACACCAAAAGCAACCATAGCATATTTTAAATAAACTTAGGTACCTGGAGAGGGACTGGTTTCAGGACTCCCTAGTAATACCAAAAACTTGACAAGATGAGAAACCAAAAACAAACTTTGATTCTGCCATTTTATATAAAGGACATCATTTTACTATACCACTATAAATAACGGGACTTGGGCATTCATGGATTCTGGTATCCCTGGGGACCCCTGGAGCCAAACCCCAGCATATACCAAAAGCTCACTACACATCTGAAAAGGGTTTACAATTAATTTTTCAGAATGTATCCTCTTCATAAGCATCTATATCAAACCCTCTTTAAGCACTACAACTATTCAATGTGGAAGTTAATTCTTAATTGTTGTAGCATGTAAAGACCTTTTAATTCAAGCAAGCACTTGACAACTCACTGACTTCAGAGACAAGGTTTTAATGAGAGTGCTCTACTTCCCACCCAAATGTCTTTTTGGGGGTTTCAGATGTTTTAATTTTATTGTTTTAATATGATGATCTATTTACTTAAATTGAAATAAATCACATTATTTTCTTTTCAACCCTAGTATGAGCCATCTTGTTCCCAGTACTGGGAGGAAGACAAGTCAATAAACAAATAAAGAGAAACATTTCCCAGTAAAAATATTTTGGTATGTAATATTTTGTATGACATACCTCTGGTAGCTTTTAGAAAAAAGACTTCTTGAGCTTGAGCCAGCATGATAAGACTCAATGTGCCCACTGTATCTGGAGCAATGTCCACTGTTGGTTCTCGGTTTAGTGAAGACAGGACAGTATCTTTAATGTGTTGGAAAGCACCGCTAGCAAACTTGAGAGAAAAATAAAACTCTTTTACAGATGTACTGTATAACTGATACCACCAAGAAATATTGTCTGAATGTTTATACCACAGATGAACACATGGCCCTTAGATCACAGATGTGTCCTTAAAGCTGTTTTTGTAGTTCTTGATCCCTTCAGAATATATGGAACACCCTTTTTTGACAAATCTCTTTCCCGTGAATTGTCTCTCCTGGAAGTTACTTCACCTTTTGAATAGGTTGCAGGTGCCCATCTGCAAACATTCACTGTTCAAAACTAGTAGTGGACTCTGGCCACTTCCATTTTGTTAATTTTGTAGTTATAGCAAAGTACATAGCCCCCATTACATCCTAAGTGGAGAAAAACAGCCCTTGGACCCTTAGCAAATGCCCACCATTACTAACTCTAGCTCTACTAACACTAACAATTCCAGAAATCTGAACTAAACTAAAAATGCCAAGCTAACACATTTTAAGTTTTAATCCCACTGAATTCAATGGGTGAGATCCCATGATGAGCTTCAAGTGGATGAATAATGAAATTAAGTAGAAGCAGGAAGGAATCACCTATGTACCATCAAAATCCAGTTATGTGGGAAACCCCCCAGGGTAAGTCTGGGAAAAATTCAAATGGCCACAAATGAAAGGACATGATCCAAAACTTCCACAAGGAGGATTCCGATTCAGCCCAGTAATAACAAATGTATGGAAGCCTCCAACAATGAATCCCTTAACAGTAAGGTTAAAAATACCTTATTTAGAATATTATCAAAAGCCATAATACAAAACCCTACATACTAACACGTTATTTAGTTTTCAGCGAAGATTACTAAAAAAAAACCTTGCAAATAAGACCAGGGTGAAATCCATTATTATCCTAACAAGGAAATCCCATGAGGTCTTCAAAACTATCTAAAGAATTATAAACATGAAATCTTAAGATAGGCAATCAAGATTTCAACTAACTGCAAGCAATTCCAAAATTCTATTCAATAAAGGGAAGAGCCATACCTGATAATGCTTAGCAGCAGCTTTCAGACCTTCATCACTGTCAAGATTCTGTTCTGATGCAATTTGGCTAGCCAGTGCTGCACAATTGAACAAGACGCAAGTCTTCTCATAGCCTAAACTTGCCAGAGCTGAAACAAGTATACACAAAACAGAATTTTGAGACATTTTTTTATATTGGAATTAAGAAAACTATGAAAGAGTGTCTCAATGAGATGAAGTATCCAAGCAATGTACTAATTTAAACTTTAAGTAGCATGCTTAGAAAATGGTAGCATTCTTCTTTCACATCTGGACTGTTCTTTAAACTAATTTAATGATAGCAATTGCCTTTAAATACTCTCAACTGTTTGGGCTGTGCTGTGGATCACATCTTCCATTCCCGTGGTTATGTCCCTTTGGAAAAGACACAGCATCCATGGTCAAGAAAACTAACATTCATTGCTCTACAGCAGGGAAATGCAGCCCATGGTATGTGATCTATATGACCCAGATTTGCAGTCCTTGAAACATACGTTTCCTCCCTGCCCATTTAAAAAAAAGTTTTGAAGGATGGTTTTTCACTCTTAGTCCTGCACACAGAAAAACACAGCAGTTGGCCCCCACAAGCCCCATCTTATAATCTTCTGCAAAACTAAAGAAGTCAGCCAAAAACAAGACTGTATGTGGTGTGACATCACTTCTTGTTGCATGAGGTATGGCAGCGCAGCCATCTATAATCACCTAGCCCTGCTCTCCAGTGATAATCCCATGCCTTTCCAGCTTCAGACTCAAACCCAAGAATCCTTTGATGTATCAAGCCAGGTACAGGTTGCCAGAGTTCTAATTATCACCTATTAAAGCTAGCAGAAAGGTAGTACATGCATTCCAAACAACAGAAAGAAGGTTAATTCATTCCAAAGAACATGAAATTCATCTACAACAGTGGTTCCTAACCTTTGGGCCTCCAGGTGTTTTGGACTTAAACTCCCAGCAAGCTTACCAGCTTACTATGGGAGCTGAAGTCCGAAAGACCCAAATGCCCAAAGGTTGGGAACCACTGAACAGACCACAAGGGCCACCCAGCCCAATCCCCTGTCATGCAGGAACACACAATCAAAGTACTCATAACAGATGGGCATCCAGACTCGGCTTAAACGTTTCCAGAGGAGGAGACTACAGCAAAAAAAAAAACCCGAGCATATTCCGCTATTGAACGGCTCTTGGGGACAGGAAGTTCTTCCTAATGTTTAGGTAGAGTATCTTTTTCTGCAATTTGAATCCACTGTTCCGTGTCCTAGTCTCCAGAGCAGCAGAAAACAAATGTGTCCCTTCCTCAATGTGGCATCCTTCACATATTTAAACATGGCCATCACATGCCCTCTCAGTCTTCTTTTCTCCAAGCTAAGCCAACTCAGATCGCTCAACCATTCCTTGCAAGGCTTGATTTCCAAATCTTTTATCATTTTGGTCGCCTTCTCTGGATATGTTCTGTATCTATTTGTTACAGCTTTTTTTGCCTGCGATGCCCGGCTAAATTGAATGAATATGGAATATGGGCCATCTCGTCCTATGTCACTTCCCCTGAACATCTAATGGTGCTGTAAAACCGACTCTATGTATTTCACTATGCAGATACAACAGCAATAATTAGATAATAGTAGTCAACAAATCAGGCTGCAGGTCCTCTATCTTTGCCTAAAACAAAGATTACATGTGTACCACTGTTAACAACTATTTTTTCTCTCACCAAATTTTAGAGTGGTAATCCAGGATAGATCAAATAGACAAAAACAACATGGTAAAAGGGTAATTATACTCCAAGCACTAGAATATACAAATTAAACTACTGTATTCAAAACTAACAAGTTCAATGTTCGTGTTGCTCACATAAAGAATCCTAACAGGGTTCAAGAATTATAAAATTACTGAAATATATCAAGGCAGCAAAAGCTTCCCCTTGCAGAAATTCAGAGTATTTTTCAAATGGGAAATAACTGAGCACAAAATAATGCTCTAACATGAAGCGGATTTTCCTCTACTTTCTTGCCTGTGCAATATGCAAGCTGTGGGCTTGATGTGGCCAACAAAGGGCTTCCCTGCGGCCCAAGGAGACTCCAGGCTTAAGTCCTTAAGAGGGAAGTCAGTGAGAGTCCAGTTGCTGCAGGGAAAGCTTGGTTTGCCTCAAGTTTGCCTATGCAAATTCATTAGAAGCAGAGCACCATCTACAAATGGAGACATCACACTTTCCCTTGTACCATTAACTCCGGCCCCACCTGGATTTCCCAACTGCACATGCTTCCCTTGATAGAAGTGAGTTAGAAAGGATGGTGTTTCCCTAGAAAGAAGTGAATTAAAATGGGTGTTCTATCCCTGGAAAGAAGTGAGTTAAAATGGTTATTCTTTCCCTGGAAAGTGAGTTAAAACAGACGTTTTATCCCAGGATAAAGGGTTAAAGTGTTAAAGGGTGTGTTTTTCCCCACATTAACATGATTTTATAATAAATAAGCACTTACCTAATACATTTCATTAATCAATATTAATTGAAACTTCCCCTTTTTATAATATGATTTATTTGCACAATAGTTTATTCATTAATTATATTTTTTCTTGGACAGTGAGATGCAAAAAACCAATCTGTGGCCTGCAGCAGTTTCACCTATTTCAATTTTGCCCCCTTACTACTGCCAAATCTGCTCTAGACTCTGCTTAAAACTTTCATCCCACAGGGGAATACACAGCATATGAAGATTCCTCTCTTTGTATCTGACCTTTTTAGGTAGTTAATATAACTACGTAAATTATAAAATAAGGTTGAAATGTAATATATATACATATATACATACACACTTTTTTCACAATATAACTAACTTGGAGATGAGTTAGCTAACATATTTGTTTCATACTCTCTGAACTACAAAGCCTATTCAAATTTGATTCTATAGTAGTTACTTACCAAGTTTGACTGATCCTCCAAAGAGCGATCCTTTATCAAAAGCATCTTTCCAGGTAAAGGTTACACAGATCTAGGAAACATGAAAACTATATTGTTTTTCATTTTTAAAAATGAGAACGTGAATATACCAGAAAGTTACACTAGGCAGGAATATGCATATTTAGTACAGATCTGAGCCTATACCTTAATGACAGAAAAACTGAACAGAACAGATAATGCAGAAAATGATCAGAAGACAAATAACTTTAAAAGAATAAAAGTTTATAAAGAAATGTAGCAGAATAATGCCAATCAGTTGTGCCAGAAAATTTGATTCTAGAGCATTCCAGCCAAAGTAATAACTTCAGATACATTTACGCAAAAACTATAAGTTTGAACTATGTTTAAAGTTGTTATTAAACTAATGGCTTCAAAGCTCAGAGTTATATTCACCCTTTCTAAGCCTATGCTCCAGCACCTATAAATTCTAACACACTTCAAAAAAATCAAAGCATATGACTTTACAACTTCATCTACATGATTGGAAAAGTGGGTTTCAAAGTGTCATATATTTAGAACCAGCTTTATACTCCCTTTCATTGCATTTCACTGTATACTGAATAATGTTAAAGAGGTACAACACATTACCTGATTTTCGGAAAATGGAAATTTTGGTTCTACGGAACACAGCTGGTCATAGTACCTAAAATTAGTATTTAAAAATGAAACAGGGATTAGTGGAAGTGTATAAGGCTAAAAGTGCTATTTGCTTTACTAAGACATCAAGGTCTTCAACAAAAATTGCTTCATGAAATGCCATATATAGTTGTGTATAAATTAGAATTGTTGTGAAACAATTGACCCAAACAACCCTGTGTTGACTTAAACACAGGTGAACATGGTACCTCCATCTGCCATGGCGCTCCTCCTGGTCTTCTGAATTCCTGATCAAAAATGGCCTTTGCTGCTTCTCCACCTTTGTTAGAGGGAGCAGAGGGTGTGTGGGCACTTCTTTTAAGTTAGCACGAAATACTAAGCTTCTTCCCTTCTGAGCAACTCAGACTGGGTGTTTTACTCAGGAATAAGCAAATGGAAGATCACCTCCTCTTGCCTAGGTCATCTCCCATATCACTACTTCTGTGGGTTACACTACCATTCTCTCCTAAGCCAACAATGCCTTGCTCTTGTGCTCCTGTTTAAGCTCCTTCTCTGGTTCCAGTGGTGGCAGCATGCTCATTTCCTCCACCTCTCAAGTGTCAGAACAGCCTGTAAGACTGCTCTGGAGCTAACGCAGCTGTTAAAAGACACTGCCTGTATCAGCCCTCAGGCCCACCATGGCCATCCTGCTGCCTGGAAGATGTTAGAGAGGAACATGCCACAGCCAGAGAAGAGGACTCAAAGATTAGCACAAGCACAAAGCCTCACCAAATGAGGAGGGGCAGCAGCAACCAGTGATAAAGGAAGCAATCTGAAGGGGGGCTTTTACTTGCTTACTCATGAATAAACCTCTTCTGCCTGTTCTGAGTAGCCCAAAAGAGAAGAAGCAAAAACAGATGTCAGTAAACTTCAGCCATCCAGGTGTTTTGGACTGCAACTCCCACAATTCATTCAACTACCACAATTCCAGCCTCTGTACCATAACCACCAGGCCTGAAACAGTTCTAGATAATCCACGTCATCCAGGTACCTTTAAATGAGATTTGACTTGTCAAAATTCATAATTTTGGCTTCCAAACCCACCCCCAATGTATACCTGAGGTCAACGCAAGTATAAAATATACCCTTAGAAATTTGGTGGGGTTTGGCTCAAGGATCCCATGAATACCAAAATATGTGGATGTACAAGTCCCATTGTATGCAGTGGTATAGTAAAATGGTATCCCTTATACAATCTATCAAAATTAAGATTTGCCTTTGGGAATTAAAAAAAATATTTGCAAGCTGTGGATAGCTCAATTTTTGGATAACAAATCCATGGATTTTGATGGCCAGCTGTATCCTGAATGCTCAGCTGTAAAAAAAAAAGTCTATAGACAGGGGGGGAAAGCAACACATAGCAACACTGTGCTGTTCAACGAGTCTTAGAACTGGAAAATCTACCTGAGCTGTTGAATCACAACCTGGGTTGATTTCTATGCTTCATTTCTCAAGAAAAAAAGAGAACACCAATTGAACCAGAAAAGTAATCAAAGCTAAAGGGGAATAGGGCAACTAATACTTTGCAATGTTGGATATCCAAGACAAATTACTTCACAGTGGTATGATAAAAAAATCTTCATTTTTTGTTTGTAAACGTTAATTCAAAATAAAATTAGAAGATCATTTCTTTTACAAAATATCCCTTGAAGGTATCCACATAGACTACCTTCTGTGAGCTCCTGAGGGGTTTCATAGCTGGCTCAGAAATAAGATGGAGAAAAAAATGTTGTGCAAAAAGAATCCCTCCCCCAAAAAGATGGTTGGTCATCCAGATGTATGGAAACGCTCTGCTCTTTGATGAAAGTATCAGTGCTTTTTGTATATAATAAAAGATGTCACTGAGGAAAGACAGTGCCTGTGAGACTATTATTTTGAATTTGACACCACTGAGCCTATTACCTTACAGGGGAACTAGAATAAACCGCAATACAATCAATTCACCTATGCTGAACCTTTTTCTTGGTATCTGGAGGTTTTAACCACTTTTAAGCCAGTATTGCTATCCCTATGCACAAAGAAAAAGAGGAAACTAAGTATCTTATAGGCGAGGAGGCAGTCCAAATACATTTACACATATCGTATGACAATTAAGAACTGAAATTATACTTGTCTTAGTCTGTTAATAAAATTGTTTTAAAAAACCTGGTTTCTCTACCAATCAAAGAAGTGATTGCCTAGAACGCTGTTTCTCAAACTAGTTTTCCTGGAGCATTGGATTTCAATTCCCAGAAACCTCTCACTGACCAAGGGAGCTGTGGCTTCTGGGAGCTTAAGTCCAAAAAACTTAGAAGACCAAAGTTTATAATCACTTATCTAGAATGTGCAAGGTACTTCACTAATAGTGACCGTTTGGAAAACAGTAAAATGTAACCCTTGTTTTCTAAAAAGTTATGTTCGAATCAGAAAACCAAGGGCAGAAAAATCAGGGAAAATGTCTCTAATGCCTCTAAAGGAGTGTTTTCACATTGGGGGAGGCTAACGAAACAGTTCTCTGTTAAAAACCAATGAGCATGAGGGAATAATGTGAAATGCCTTTAGATAAAAGAAGTTTAGACAGTAAGAATACTATCAACTCATCAATGTGATTCTTCTCTACCCATTCCACTTTCAACACAGGCTTGCACAAAAAATGGAAGCTCTGATTCATCATTATCAACTTTAACATCCTCATTGCTCAATGCAATTCTTGAGACATTTGAATCAATACCTGTAAGACGAGAAATGTATTTTACCCACCATTTAAAAACTCTTCAGCTCAAAACTAGCAACACTTTCTACAGAATAACCCTTATTTAAGGTAAAGGGGGAACTTTGTGTACAGTAAACTCGTAAAATTTACCCTGTTGTGGAAACCTGAAATTAAGTGATACTGATTGCTTGCACACCTTTCACCTTTAGTACTGTTGGACTTATGATTCCCAGCTGCAGCAGAGCTCAATGACGCTCTTTGTCCTCCCTGAGGAAGCAGTTAAACATAGGCACAAGAAGGTATTTGCCTTCCTTACTCATTCAAAAGGAGGGGGAGGGATATTGGTGATTTCAAGCAGAAGTTGAAACAGCAGAGTCTACATCATGCTAATCTCCAGTGAATACCAACTGCATTTGTTGTTTAGAAAATGAAAGCAGAATAGATTTCTGGCGCTTTAAAGAGCCACCTAGGACCCTTGGTATCCACTGTGGAACCACCTCCTCAGTGATACCAAAAGCTGTGTATGCTGGAGTCCCATTATATGCAATGGTCTCGCTTATATAAAGTAGCAAAATCAAGGTTTGCTTTTTGTTTATTTATTATTTACTCCGTTTACATACCGCTCTTCTCACCACAAAGGGGACTTAGAGAAGCCTTACAAAATAGGCAGCAATTCGATGCCATGAACAAAATACAATAAAATAAACAAGTACATTAAAACCAAATACATCAAAAACAACACAATTTAAAACCAATGATTGAAACCACACAATCCGAAATCATAATCCAAGGCCGTTCCAATTATAATTTCACTATTCCTTATTCTAAGATGTAGAATAGATCGTTGAATCCATGGGTGCAGAATCTGTGGAACAGAGAACCAACAGTATCTGCCATAATCTTTGCTATGTCCAGCTCACTGGAGTCAAGTTTCCCCTCACCTGAACTCTGCAAGGGACAGTTCAGCACAGCCCTGAGGCCAAAGCTCCCCATCTCCAAATCCCAGACTCATAGAGTGTAGCTACTAGGGCTGTTCTACAATTTCGGATATGCCCGAATTTCAGAGGTTTTTCGGATACTTCCGACTTTTTTTAGCAATTTCGAGAGCAACCCTCCCAATAGGAATTCCGAATTTCGGAATTCCAAATTTCGGGTGTCATTTCTGAATTTTCTTGCTGATTGCTCATTGGCTGATGGCTAACAGTTGACTCTCCCTTCTGCTGATTTTTTTGCCCATTTTTGAAAGCGCGCACCATTTTTAAAGATTTCTGAATTTCAGAAATACTTCCGAATCAATTTCGAAATTTATCGGAAATTTTTCGGAAGTCTATATAATCCGAAACGACAGCTACAATTAGATCCGAAAGGAGTTTCAAAATGTTTTTTCTTGGATCAACCAGCCCTAGTAGCTATACAAGCCGGTAGGCTGTTAGGAATTGTGGGAATTGAAGTTCAAAAAACCTGGAAGGCTGAAGTTTGTCCATGCCTGATCTATACTGTAGAGTTAATACCATTTGAGACCACTTTCGTTGATATGCCTTAATCCTGCCATTTGTAATTTGTGGCGGCACCAGCAGTCTGTGGGCAGAGAAGGCAAAGGACGTTGTAAAACTACAGAGATATGGATTGCACAGCAGTAAGCCATTTCTGTTGAAGAGGCCTCAAACTGCATTAATGGTACAGGGTAGATCAGGCAAGGGCAAATTGGAGCCCTCCAGGTATTTTGGGCTTCAACTCCCACAATGCCTAACAGCCTGGGAATTGAAGTCCAAAATACCTGGAGGTCCCAAGCTTGCCCTTGCCTGAGGTAGATAGAAATAGAGCAGTGGTTCTCAACCTACATTGGCCTGCCTCTGTCGGTGACCTGGAAACTCAAGCTGGTGCAGAACACCGCAGCTCGGTTGCTCGCAGGAGCTCCTGCGAGTTGCCCCATTACACCAATTCTGCGGAAACTGCACTGGCTTCCTATTGAGTACCGGATCAAAGTGTTAGTCTTGACTTTTAAGGCCTTGTATGGTCTGGTGGCCAGTGTACCTAAGGGACCGCCTAACCCCATACTGTCCTATGAGAACACTTAGATCTAAAGACTGGAATCTTCTAGCCGTGCCCAATGTCAAACAATACCACCGAACTTCAACACGGAGATGGGTGTTCTCCATCGCCCCAGTTCTCTGGAACGCACTACCCCCAGAGGTTTGGGCCTTGTGTAATCTGTTGGCTTTTTGGAAGGCCTGCAAGTCAGCCCTATTCTGGCAGGGCTTTGAGTTGTAATGTGCTATCCCCTAGGACAGGGGTGCCCACACTTTTTCAGTACCCGAGCTACTTATAATAAAACCAATTCAGAAAGATCTAACTACCTCCTCAAGGCTGGGGAGGGGAGGAGAGGGGCGGGGGAGGGTCTTGGCATGACCTGGCTCCGCCCCCCTCTGGCTTCCACTCTACCAGGCTTGAGGATGGCAGTGCCAAGCCAGCCTTGTGCTAGCTATGCCACCACTGGCCTGGAGAAGCTGCTGTAAGAGCGAAAGCCAGAGGGGGGGCGGACCCAGGCCGCGCCAAGTCCCCCCCCCCTCCCCTCTGGCTTTGGAGCTCCCAGCAGCTTCTCCATCCTCAAGCCTGGAGAAGCTGCTGGGAGTGCCGAAGCCAAGGGAGGGGGCGGGGCTTGGCGCGGCCTGGCTCCGCCCCCTCCAAGAAGCGCCCCATCCGGCTGGGATTGACCTCCTTCAGTCCCGAGATCGACGGGTCGATCGCGATCGACTTCCTGGGCCGCCCTGCCCTAGGATTTGTGTTATTTCTTAGGAATTGTTTTATCCTTGTGGTTTTATTGCTGATGAAGATATGTTGTTTTATTATGGTGCTTGATGTATAGCACCCCGAGCTGGCTGGGAGTGGCGGCCAATAAATCTAACAAATAAATAAATAAAAACCTGTGGGTCCCCAGATGTTTTGGCCTTCAACTCCCAGAAATCCTAACAGCAGGTAAACTAGCTGGGATTTCTGGGAGTTGTAGGCCAAAACAGTCCAGATTGCAGCACGGTGTCGGTGAGAGGTAGAGAAGGAAGGCCTTTGAGAAGTGAGCAGGCTCTTTTGGAAACAAGGCGATTCCAAGCGCTCTGGGAGCTCTGGAGGAACAGCAACGCTTCCGATAACCCTAGAGTTGGAAGAGACCACAAGGGCCATCCAGTTAGGGTTCCCATATGTCTCTTATTCTAAGGGACGTCCCTTATTTTGGCCCTAAAATTTGTGTCCCTTATTTTCAGGCCCTGTCCCTTACTTTTGACTAGCAGGACAGGACTGGGCGGGGTTGACCAGAGGAAGGTGCGCGCTGTGGTTTCCATGGCAATGCCTGCCTGGGGATTCCAACTCGCAGGGCAGCCTGCATCCCCGTTGGAAGGAAGAGGCGATACAGGACTTTTCAAAGTACAGTAGACTAATTAACCATTACCCAAGGGGAATGTTGGATCATGTTGGATAAAGATAGTTTCTGGTTGCTTGAGAGTTACTCTTAAAATAGGCCTAGCTGTGCATCCCAATACTATACAATGCTGTGTATCCTATACTATACCATTAACTATTGACATAATAATCTTGAAGATGTACTGTCTTATAAAATTTATTTTATTTTAATGTTTAGACAGTGCACTTTTAAAGTCAGCAAAGCCAAGTACTAAATACAGATGGAGAAAATAAGGTAGTTCTAATAATGTTTTTCTGCATGACATGCAGAAACATCATGTACTGTTAAGAGGGTTTCAGTTTCTTTGGTGAGTTTCAATCAGTATCTTATTCTGTTAATAAAACTATTTCTACCTAATGTTTGAGTTTCAAGTTTTTAATGAAGTGTCCCTTATTTTTGTGGAAAATCCCGTAAATGTCCCTTATTTCTTATATCAAAAAATGGCAACCCTACATCCAGACTATACAATGGAAAAGATAGCAGGAAGCTAATACATAAACAGTGGCAATCTATGCAATGTGTACAAATAATGGAGTCTTCTCTAGTAAATACACATATATTATGTCAATTTCCTAATCTATGATGTTGGTACTTACCTTGTGATATGGTATGTATGTTTTGATGCTCTTGTACTCATGATGTATTGACATAATATATGTGTATTTACTAGAGAAGACTCCAGTAAATATGTATTAGCTTCCTGCTATCTTTTCCATTGTATAGTCTTTTGCATGTGGAATAGCGCTCCTTTCTCTCATAACCCTACATCCAGTCCAACCCCAAACACAACCAAAGCACTCCCGACAGATGGCCACCCAGCCTCAGTTGAGAAGAACAACTCCACCACACTTTTTTTCTGCATAACAAAGCATGCAGAAACATACCATGTCCTGTTAAGAGGGTGTGAGTCAGTTTCTTTTGTGAGTTTCAATCAGTATCTTATTCTGTTAATAAAACTATTTCTACCAGGGCCGTAGCCAGGATTTTGATTCGGGGGGCTGAGTTTGGTTCAGGGGGCGCTGAGACTGGGTGGAAGAGGGTCTACCCTAGCAAACCTTTTGTATTGTTATCCCAATAACCCCATGAAGGTGGGATATAATGAGCATGGTGATCAGATCATGATATAAATGCACATAACAGTTTAAATAATGTGCCAGTACGGCCTTTTCGCGGACCACCCTGAGAATTACGGGGGTTATTTTTGTGAAAAATCCTGTAAGTGTCCCTTATTTCTTGTATCAAAATGGCAACCCCTACATCCAGTCCAACCAGGGCCGTAGCCAGGATTTTGATTCCGGGGGGCTGAGTTGGTTCGGGGGCTGAGACTGGGTGGAAGAGGGTCTACCCTAGCAAACCTTTTGTATTGTTATCCCAATAACCCCATGAAGGTGGGATATAATGAGCATGGTGATCAGATCATGATATGAATAAACATAACAGCTTAAATAATGTACCAGTAAGGCCTTCTCGCGGACCACCCTGAGAATTTCGGGGGGGGGGGGCTGAAGCCCCCTTAGCCCCCCTGGCTACATGCCTGATCCAGTCCAACCCCAAACACAACCAAAGCACTCCCGACAGATGCCACCCAGCCTCAGTTGAGAAGAACAACTCCACCACGCTCCAAGGCGGCACATCCCACTCTTCTTCCCCCTCAGGAAGTCCTTCCTAATGTTGAGTTGGCTGCGGGGCCTGAAGCTTTCAGGGAGGCTGCGGAGGAGGAAGAAGCAGCCCCCAAAAGCCCAAGGAGGCGGCTCTGACAGGATCCCAGGAGCGGAGGCGAACTCCAGCCGGCCTCCCTCCCTCCCTCGCTAGGCAGGGTGCGGCCGCTCACAGGCAGGCAGCCAGGCAGGCAACCATTCGGCCCTCCCCCTCCCGCCTCCCCGGCCTGCCTCACCTCAGGAGCGTCTCGAGCGAGCTCTCGTGCTTGTCGAGGGAGCGCCCGAGCGCGCTCTTCCGCAGCTTGTTGAGCTCCTCGGCGGCGCGGCAGTGCTCGGCCTGGGACTCCCCGCCCGGGTACGTCTGCTGGATGAACTTGCCCAGCGGCTTGGCCAGGTCCACCTCCGAGGCCTTCTTCAGCTGCACCGTGATGAACGACGACGGAGACGCCATCTTCCTCGGGCGCCTGGCCTGCCTTCCTTCCTCCCGCCCGCCCGGGAAGAGACTTCTTCTCGCCGCTCTCCCCAACTCACTTCCGGGATCGACGTGAAAGTTCTGAGTCGCGGCGGAGGCGTCCTCAGCCCAGCGGCGTCACGGTCACGCGCTCAGCGTCGGGAGGCCTTGGCCCCGCCCACGCCAGCGCCGCCCAATCGCCTTTAGCTGATTTGCATCGCCCCGCCCAATCGCCTTTCGCCGATTTGCCTCGCTCCGCCCCACCCTCCAGAGCAGGCCTGGGAAAACTTGGGCCTTTCAGGTGTTTTGGACTTCAACTCCCACAATTCCTCACAGCCTCAGGCCCCTTCCTTTGGAAGGGGCCTGAGGCTGTGAGGAATTGTGGGAGTTGAAGTCCAAAACACCTGAAAGGCCCAAGTTTGCCCAAAGGAAGGCCTGAGGCTGTGAGGAATTGTGGGAGTTGAAGTCCAAAACACCTGAAAGGCCCAAGTTTGCCCAGGCCTGCTCCAGAGCGCCGGGCTTTGCACACACTTCTGGTGTTTCCAAGGGCTCTTCCACACAGCCCTATATCCCAGAATATCAAGGCAGAAAATCCCACAATATCTGCTTTGAACTGGGTTATCTGAGTCCACACTGCCATATATCCCGGTTCACAGCAGAAAATGTGGGGTTGTGTTCAGCTGTGTGGAAGGGGCCTAGAATGTACTTCCATAAAAGTTACACAACCAAAACCTATCTCTACTGAAGCAGCCAAATCAAGGAGTTATGGAACTCCAAGTACCAAGTTAACTTTACCAAGCTACCTGAACGTGCGGGTACAAGGGTGAGGAAGAACACACGGCAACTGTGAAATAGGTGAAAATCAAAAAGGTTTATTTCTGGCACCAGCTGGTGGGCTCTTGCCAGCAGAACTCGCTGCAATCAGGGGC